>CM062817.1:689406767-689714105 GCA_031772625.1 Pinus tabuliformis | reverse complement strand
CACTCATCGGTTAACGTTCGTAGGAAATTTAAAATCAGTTACCAGAACTTCCAAACTCTTCTGTACATCGAATAACAAGAAAGGCACATCGGAATAACAAGAAAGGCATTCTACACGTCGGAATAACAAGAAAGGAAGTTGATAAGGATGTGGTGTGATGGAATGAACTACTTGATTGTGTGACGGTTTTTGAGGCATGCGCAGGGAGGGAGAGGGGACCACATACTCGATGTGATTAATGGAAAAAAGGAGATCCAATATCTTGGGAAGTTACATCGTTATTGGCTTTATTGGCGTTACATGCACATCGCAACGGTTACTTCGGAAATTTGAAATCTTTGATTGGCATTTCAAACGACATTTCAAACTGCCCAGGCATTCTGCCATCCGGAATTGATTATGTCACGGAATTGTTGGTACGTCAATTTTGACGGCGATCAAACCTGAAATAGCGTTTTTGAGACATAATCAGGGAGAGACCGGGGACCACGGAACCACATGCGTTTCATGGGCGTGTTAACAGATGATGGTACTCGAGAAAAGCAGATCCAATCTGCAGGGAGTTATGTCGACATTGCCCTATTTCGCAGGGATTACATTGGAGCTATAGTGAATTATTGTAGATAATTCTCCCGAATATTTATAGGCTGATGCATCTGAATTGTTTTATTTATCTGCTTCATTTTTCTTTCCCTTTTAAGCATGCTCCTTTTCCTTTTGATTTGGGGCAATGTTATTAGGAGTCAATCGTAATAATGTTATATATATTTTTTTTTTTATAGATATATAAATTTAAGTTAATCACTAAAATAACACTCAAACTAAATCACTAAATAACATCTAAACTAAACTAAAATTTATTTTGATATTCCTTTTACCTATAAATGTTAATTTAATTGTGAATTATCAAATCATTGAGATCTATAAATGTTAATTTAATTGTGAATTAACAAATCATTGAGATATATAAATTTTAATTTAATTGTAAACTACCAAATTATTGACATTTCTTCCATCATGGTCCATAATTGTTTTTAGACTAGTTACAAATATATAACACATCAACTAGAAAATTAGAGCCTCACCAAAATTATTGAAAATTTAATAATATGTGAAATATCCTCAAGAAACCATATGCTTGTGTAGGTGGAGGGATAATGCAAAAAAGTTAGAATGTTCAAATCTATATCTTATAGTTTGATGAAACAATGATGCAGATCCATTTAACCTTCTCAAGGAACTACCTCATTTTCCAAATCTTTAGCTAGAGTGAAGAGGAAGTTAGAGTAGTTCATTCATTAAAGATGAACTTCACAACACTTTGATACTATCACTAATGTGCATTACCTCATATATATACTATATAGTTACCCCTTAACATAAGTACAAAAGAAGAAATAAACATGAGCACCATATATATGTAAGAACAATCAATAATTAGTTAGCTTTTCCTCATATAAAACATGTTAACATTTCGTATATATATATATATATATATATATATATATATATATATTTATATATATCCCTCTAATAGATAAGGGATTCTTTTCAAAAAATTATCAAACATTGTCCAATAGTAAACTAATGATTTGTAAATTAAAATATGAAAACCCCAATATACATATTTCAAAATTTCTATTTAATTAAAAACTAACCCAATATCCCCAAACATATGGATATTTATGAGGTCAAGGTCTTTGTATATTTTTGAGGTAGAGGTCTCTATGTAGAAATAATATTAAAAGTAATTACAACTCCATATCATGTGGAGTTAGAAAGTTAAATATCTTTCTATGTATATTTTTAGCAAAATGAGATAAAGAGTTAATGTGATATAAAATGTAGAATGTCAGGCCAGGGTAACTCCAGAATAGGCAGAAGAAAATTGATTGCATAATTCATTAGTTAACTATCATTTATATACAGAAATAGGACGGATCAGTTCATCTTCTTGATGACTGATCGCGTTCCAGTTCACCATCCATTGAGGATTAGGTGTCAACATTCCCCCCCTTAATCTGAAGGGATGTTGGTGGAACAATGATGGAGATGGATTGTTTTGGCCTCAACATGATGTCGGATCAGATGATATTTAGTATTGATGTGCTTAGTACGATCATGGAACTTTGGGTTCTTGGCCAACTTTATTGCAGAGGTGTTATCAATCATGAGTGGAGTTGATTGTATTTGTTTTACATGCAAATCTTCAAGAATTTTCCTGAGCCACACAATTTCTTTCGTTGCTTCAGCTGCTGCCACATATTCTGCTTCTGTTGTGGAATCTGCTGGTACTGATTGTTTGCATGATCTCCAGGAGACAGCTCCTAATCCAAGACTCATAGCATATCCTGAAGTAGATACCCCAGTTTCTTTGTCTCCATCGAAGTCTGAATCAGAGTATCCAATCAAGTTGAAGTCGACCACCTGTGTATACTTGATTCCAAGGTCTTGAGTTTCCTTCAAGTACCTTAGAACTCTTTTTGCAGCAGACCAATGTCCCTCACAAGGCTTTTGCATAAACCTGGAGAGGATTCCAACAACAAATGAAATGTCTGGTCTGGTAGTAGTGAGGTAGATGAGACTTCCTACAAGCTGTCTATACTTTGTTGCATCCTCGAATTCCTTTCCTTCAATAGATGTGAGCTTCAAGTTTTGTTCCATTGGAGTAGAAAGAGGATTGCACTCTGTCATGCCAAATCTGTTTAACAAATCTCCAATGTATTTCTTTTGAGAAAGAAATATGGATTTTGGATGTTGGGTTACTTCAATGCCAAGATAGTAATGAACATAGCCCAAATCAGTCATTTCAAAAAATTTTCCTAATTCTTTCTTTATGGATGCAATATAGCTTTCATTGTTCCCTGTCATTAAAAGATCATCTACATATACCACAAGATATAAAACTGTTTTGCCAACTTTCTTGACAAATAAAGTTGCATCATCAAGATCAAAATGATTGAAGTTGAGTTTCAGAAGATGCTCAGTTAGTTTTTCATACCAGGCTCGTGGTGCTTGTTTGAGGCCATACAAGGACTTCACAAGTTTGCATACTTTATGTTCATGTCCTTTCACAGCAAATCCTTCAGGTTGGGACATAAAAACATTCTCTTTTAGATCTCCATTCAAGAATGCAGTTTTTACATCCATTTGATGGACTTTCCAACCGTTCTGAGCAGCTAGTGCAAAGAGTGTCTGGATGGTGGCCCATTTTGCTGTGGGGGCAAAAGTTTCCTCATAATCGACCCCTTCCTTCTGTGCAAAACCTTTTGCCACAAGCCTAGCTTTGTGCTTGTCAAGTGAGCCATCAGCTTTGTAATTGTTCTTGTAGACCCACTTGCAGCCAATTGGTTTGGTTCCAAATGGAGGATCAACCAGATTCCAAGTGCCATTCTTTATGAGGGCATCATACTCCTTCTGCATCGCTTCTTTCCATTCATCATGAGAAGCAGCTTCTTTGAAGGAAGTTGGCTCAAAATTTGTAGACAAGTTCAATTCACAATTATAAGTAACATCCATATCAACAGGTGAATTAGAGTTATCTACATCACCTCCATCTTGTCGGTTTGTATTTCTAGTTCTTGTTTTTCCAATTTCATCAGGATAAGCACTTTCAAGTGTCTTTGTCAGCCACTTTGGGGGACCTTTCTGAGATGGTCCAGGCTGCTTTGTTGATTGAGTTGGGACTGAATCAAGATTGAGTCACCCAATTCTATCAATTACATCACTTAAAGCATCATCAGTTGTTGGAGTTTCATGTAGGGGAGATTGTTCTTCAGAAGAAGATTCCACATGTTGTTCTAGTATAGGAATGCCCCCTTCAAGATGTGGAATCTGATTATCAAACTCTTGAAATGATTTCGGTTTTGTGAATCTATCCAAGCAATCAAGTTGCCGCTCAACAACACTGTCAGATTTGGATGATTCAAGAAAAATGACATCTCTAGATACAACAAACTTTTTATTTACTTCATCATAGAGACGGTATGATTTAGATGTGTTTGAATACCCCAGGAAGATACACTTACGACTTCTAGCACCAAGTTTGTTTCTATGTACCTTTGGTATTAAAGCATAACAAGTGGAACCAAAGATCCTGAGATGTTTTACCAAAGGAACATGTCCATACCACAATTCATAAGGAATCTTGTTTCTTATAGCACTAAATGGACATCTATTCTTTACATATGCAGCACATAGAACAGCATCATCCCAAAACATTATCTTTACATTTTTGAAGAAAAGCATGGATCGAACCATATTCAAAATTGTTCTGTTCATTCTTTCAGCTACACCATTCTGTTGAGGATTATAAGGCACAGTTGTTTGATGTTTAATCCCATGTTGGCGAAGATAGTGTTCAAATTCATTTGATGTATATTCTTTTCCATTATCAGTGCGAATAGACCCAATATGAGATTGTGCATCATTTTCAATCCACTTATGAAAATTCTTGAATGTTTGAAAAGCATCAGATTTGTTCTTCAATAAATAAACCCAACACATTTTGGTGTAATCATCAATAAATGTCATGATATATTTATTTACATTTGCAGAAGGAACAGGCATTGGACCACATAAATCTGAATGAATGAGTTCAAGCTTCCTATGTGCTCTTGAATGTGAATCATGAAAAGACTGTTTGCTATGCTTTCCTAGAATGCAAGCATCACATTGCTTGTGTTTTCTAGGAATTGTAGGCAAACCAGCAACACCATTTTTCTTCAACAAGCGAAGACTATCATAGTTTAAATGTCCAAATCTAGCATGCCATAATAAACTTGACAGAAGTGTACCTTCTTCATGATGAGAAATATATGAGAAATGTTGTGCATGAGCAGAGGTTCCTTGCAGTTTAAAAAGTATTTCTTCTTCTATACCCCTCATGACAAGTGAGTGGTCAGATGCCTTTCTTACCTCAAGCTTTCCATCAAACATGTGAATGGAGTGACCTTGCTGGCGGATGTGGACGAGGGACAGCAAGTTTCTCTTGAGCTGTGGGAGATATAGAATATGATCTAGAAGAAAGTCTGGAAGACCAGGCAGTTTAAGCCTGATTGTGCCAAGCCCTGATGGCTTGATTTTTGACTGATCTGCAAAGTATAATGCTCCATCAACATTATCAGTGAAATCTTCAAAAAAATCTTTCCTATGAGTCATATGACAGGTTGCTCCTGAATCAAGCAACCAGTCATTTTTCGAAGAAGCAAGTGAAGCATTAAACAAATCTTCATTTACTCCAATGTTACATTGTGCCTCAATATAGTGAGCAGATTCAGGTGCTTTACCTTTGTCTATGTCATCAGGTTTACCTTTCTCCTCGTTTCTTCTCTGCTTAATTTTGTCCCATGGTTGCTTGCATGTAGAAGCATCATGTGATCCATTTCGTTTGTAGCGAATGCAATGCAGATCTGCCTTTTCTCCTTGAGAATGTCTGCCCCCCCTGCCTCTGAAGTATCTTCCTCTTCCTCTTCGTCCACCTCTTCCTCTTGTAGAATCTTGAGCAGGATGCTTTTCTTTATGAGCAAGGCAAACAGTCTCTTCAGAAGATTCAGGGACTGTTTTCTTTCCAAAGGCTTTGTCTCTTTCAGCAAACATTTTCACAAGAGACTCAAAGGTTATGTCTTTAAGATTTCCATTTGCTTGTAAAGACTCAAGATAATTTGAGTAGGTAGGATAGAGTGCTTTGAGAAAGGCAATAAGAGAGATATCCAGCTCAACCTTAGTGGATTTAATATCATGCATTATAGATTTTATTTCAGATGCAAGAGCAAGGGGATCATTATTTTTCAGTTCAAGAGTGAAGAGTTTAATCATGAGCTGAACAACTTCAAGTGCAGAATGTGAATCATAGAGTTCTTTCAGCTTTTGTAAAGCTTCAAAGGCAGTGGAATAGGATGAAATATGACGACTTACTTCTTCATTTATAGATGCTGCGATCAATGCATAGGCTTTGCTGTTCTTGTTTTCCCAAATGACAAGTTCTTTATCTGATGTAGGCTGCACAGGGTCTTTGTATTCTTCTCCAACACACACTCCTTTCCACAACTCATTGTAGATGAGGGTGTGTTTTACCATCCACGACCATTCAGGATAGTTCTCCTTACCAGTGAGAACTATTCCTACCATAGAAATGATTGAATGCATTTTGTAAAAAAAAAACTTCTACTGATTGAAAAATACTTTTTTCTGTTAATGTGGAGATGATATCACTTGTGCAATGTACCAAATAATATAATGTTTAAACAATACATATGGCTGCTTTAAAAAAATACATATGGCTGCCTTCAACAAAATACATGTGACTGCGTTAAAAAAATACATATGGCTGCCTTCAAGACCATATAACAACAACACATCTCCACGTAGATCATATGAAAATATTCAAGTAAAAAATATGGTTCTCAGAAAAAACATGTAAGCCAAGAACACAACAACTGAAGTCATAAAAGAAGCGGTGAACGCACCATTGTAGTTGTTCCGTGGAGACCGCACCATTAACTGATCAATAATTTAAACACTGCGCTGGTAACCAAACCAACTCAATCAACAGAGAGTATGTCAAGCAGCATTGAAAACTTATTTAAAAGGGCAGGAGCTTTCATAACCATAACACATTCTTTAGCAGCATTACTATACCATCAAAATAATCCTTGTAATCACCGAATTTTAGAATATTCTGAAAACCACTTTAAAGTTGCATGTGTCGACTGAAACACTGTGCCCTTCTTCCTCCAACACCATAACCTCTGCCACTTTTCCAAGATTCAGAGAATGGAATACATTTCGATTTCGATTCGCTTGAAGAGAATTCCAATTTTCGAGTAAGACGGGTCAACAACCTTAGGTCTCAGTTCTATACCGTAATATCTGCCACTTTTCTGAGATTCAGGGGATGAAATTAATTCCCGATTTCGATTCTCTTAAACACCAATTAAAATCCACGCTCTGATGAAAGTTCACGGATTTTACATTTGAGGCACAATCTGCATTTACAAATTATCACAACTCATAAAAACTCCACACTCATCTAAATCATGCCAGCTCATATAAACCCATTTAGGCTCAAACATGATGGCAGTACGCTCAAAGATTTCCGCGCGTTAGTTATTGGAATTTTATGTCTTACCGAGCACTCACAATAATCAAGGCCGCGGTCTCTCAGCAATAATCAGTATATTCTCGGCTTTGCCATCGGCTTCAAAGGGTGGTGACGCTGAGATCAATTCCCCAGCATAGCAACAAAAAAGGTTGGTCTCAGATACGAGATGCTGAGTTCAAATTTCCGCAGAAGAGAAAAAAAGAGAGAGGTGGTCCCAGCTATTGAATCGGATTCAAAGAATGGAATAGAGAGCGTTATGGAGAGATTGCAGTGGCATTTCATGAACCAAAAATGATGCCAGAGCACTAGAGCGTTGGCAGAAAGGACAGAGAGAGATAATGTAGCAGAAAATCATGTCACATAGAACGTTAGGGTACAGAGAGGGTTATAGACAGACCATGTCAAGACAGAGGCAATGCTGGTGCACCAGAGAACATTATGGACAGATGCGTTGGCAGTGCCTAGGGCAGAGGACAGCAGCAGAAATGAAGGAGTTACGACTATTTTAAGAACCTAGGACCTGTGCTCTGATACCATGTCAGGCCAGGGTAACTCCAGAATAGGCAGAAGAAAACTGATTGCGTAATTCATTAGCTAACTATCATTTATATATAGAAATAGGACGGATCAGTTCATCTTCTTGATGACTGATCGCGTTCCAGTTCACCCATCCGTTGAGGATTAGGTGTCAACATAGAACTTACAATATTTCTATCCTTTTGAAGTGGAAAATTTATTGTTTAATAGATCAACATTTTATCAAGTTACATTCACATTTTAAAAAGATTGGCCCGAAAAATATGATATACTAGGTGGGGAAAATGATAGTGACTAATTAGCCTACATTTATTTCTTGTGCATGTCTATATTGTTTCCACTTTTTATTTTGGTCTCTATAGTGTAAATGAATAGAATATCAAAGTAATATTTTTTCAAAATATTTCATAGAACACACTTGCACAAATTGCATTGGGGTGATGGAAGGATTTAAACACAGCTAAACAAAAATATTGGTAAATAAAAGGATTTTCCTCGCTATTTTATATGATTTTCTGAGATTCATGACACTAAAAGCTCTCCTTCAATATTTACTTCAACAACTTCAAATTTCTTACTATAATCATAAATCACGGAAAGTGAAAAATAAATGTAATTAGAAATGTTCATCACTTTTTAAATGTGCACTACATAAACTTAATGATTAGTACAGGATCAACCAAATCCATTTGTAATATTTTTTTTTCTTAAACCAAAACAAAAATAGAGAATCAAGAACTTCAAAATATTGCCTTTTGTTGTTACACAAGACATAACTATTTCAAAAATTCTACAATCAAAGTAATTAGAATGTGTCTCTAGAGAATTGAAGGGACTGAGCTTGAGGAAAAAATTATTCACCTAACTACTTGAGCTAGGATCATTTGATCCACTTTTCATATCCTTTTTTCCTTAAGATTCATATGACACCAAGAAATGTCATGTCTACCTGAATAACTTCTAATTCCATACTATAATCGTAAATCATAACCAGCCAAATCCACTTGTAAGATTTTTCTTTTCTCTTTCTTAAATAAAAAAAAAAAATAGAGAATTAGTAACGTTCAAACATTAGCTTATACTATTACACAAAATATAACTATTTCAAAAATTCTACTAGCAAACCGAGAAGAACATGCCTCTGGAGAATTGAAGGCAATCTACTAGAGAAATCAAATCTTCATCTAACTACTTAAGCTAAGATCATTTGACCCAATTTTAATGTTATTTTTTTCAACCAAAGAGTTATGGGACAACCCAATAGAACTCCTTTATACGGCTTTCTTTCACAATTTTCACCAAGTATAGCATGTCTTCACAGATTTGAATCCACCACAGCTAGAAAGACAATATGTGCCTTTACCGCTTGAGCTAAACTCCTTCGACACCCAATTTCCATATTATTACCAAGATTTTGATACATATTTTCCTTAGAAAAATAGATATGAACATTTAGTAAAGAAATGATGGTATCACATTATGTCACCAGTTCTAGTTAAGAAAAACATAAGCCAACTACACAACCAAATAATTATTTTAAAAATATACAAGCTCCATAACTTTGCACCAATTAAAGATAATAATACTATATTGTAAATTTTCAATGACTTTAGTGATACCACGGTAGTCCATTCTATATTACAAAGATTCAATCATTAACGCATATAGAAAAGGTGATTATGTCTTCTTGTAATAATTAATTAAAATTTTTCTAAAATGTACATTTTGCAATGATAGAGGATATATATAGTTTACACCTTGGGATTGAGGAAATTTAAACATTTGTTGCATATATATAATGTTAAAGTTAGCATATGTAAATTATTATTATCATTATTATTATTATTATCGTCATTCATATATAATAATAATGCAACACTCCTCCATTGTATGTAAAATTGCTAACCTACGTTAAGAAAACCTAGGTATCATGTGTAACAAGGAAGGTAAATACTTTATTATTAAATAAAATAATTTAATCACTTGGAAAACTGAGACACCAAGAGATGATATTCTTGACAAATCCCATTGGTCAATGGGAAGGGATAATTGCTTCATGATAAGACTTCTAGATCCAATTCTAGATAAGATTAATGTATTGGAGATAAATATCCATTAACCTAGTTATCTCGAGAAATATGCTAATTTAAGAAAAACATAAAAGGCAAGTGAGAGAGAAAGGCCGGATTTTATGAGGAAGAGCCTCACAGGAGAGAAAGGCGAGCTTTTCTGGGAAAAACCTAGGCAAATGGATGAAAAGATACATAAAAGTGGGACGTTGCTAATGGAAACCATATCATGAAAGAGTGTACCAAAATCTCATTGAAGTGATCAACACAAGGTGGTTGATCTATGGCAAGAAATATCAGCTCAAGGGTGAACTGGAAGAAGATTGTTCTAGGTTGGTCTGTAGTGATCGGTTTTCCCAGTCACATTCTTTTAGATAATTTAGTTTCCATGGGACGTCCTGCACGTTCACTCCTTACCCTTTATGTTGTCAATTTATTTAGCATATCAAAGAATTTCCTTGATTTTCCTTGCTATGAGATGATTATATATGAATACATGTGACAATTATTGTACATAAATATAAGCCAAGTTAAATTTAGTGAAGGAACATAATATGTGTCCTTTATGCAATAATTTTTATGTTGTCACATCTTTAAACTTATGTGCTATCTCAGTTTTTAAGATGGTGAATAGTTATGCTTGAGATACTCTATGCATTATGCATTATCGAGTGAATTGCATCTACTGAGACTCGTATAGCATAAGATATATGTCAGTATTCTTTCAACTATGCTTGTAGGATTATGACAATGATATATGGCAATGCTAGCAATAGTGTATTTATGCTAACAATTCCATTAATACTTGTATGAAGTCATCAAAGTACTGGAATTATGAATGCATAATCTCATCATGTTGAATGCCCATGATTGATTCTTCCCTCCGAGTAGTAATGTATGCACAAGAAATGTTGAAGGGTTTATTTGTGTTGTAGTAAATAAGTCCATTAATGGAGCCTAAAGGTCCACATCATTGATGAATTAAAGAAAAGTAGTTAGTTAGTGGTGTGGTGCCTAAGGAGTATGTGAGAAATGGTATTGGAGCTCTAAGTTCAAACATTTTTGCCTATGGGACAATCCACCTCTATAAGATATAAATGAGTTGTTATTAGGTTCTATTACAGTGAGTTCTAGAGTAGTGTCTTAAGGTATTATAATTCATAACCGTTGAAATTAAATTTTAAAATGATTTATTGGAGGTGGGTGTTGAAGCAATAATACACACACACACACACACACATATGTTATCAAATATATATGTTATGCTATATATATCTATTATATTGAAATTGAAGATAAGGTTGAACTAGGGTTGTGTAAAAAGATGTATTTTTGTATGGCAAAATAGGTATTTCACTGAGGAGTGGAAACTTCTATATTTCTTGTCAAAGCATGTAACAAATTGTGTTTCAAATTGCATGATGGTATAGATTAAATGATTTAGAAGATTTTCCTTATGACCAAACCTTCATCCTATCTAAATTACACAATACCAAGAGTCAAATAGTTACAAAATATCACGAGCCAACTCAAGAAAGTGTGTTGTGGATGTAGCCAGTAAACAACATTTTGTGCTCCACGTGCTCATATAAGCTCCTTGTTTAATACGTTTTCTCATGTTCATATACGCAAGGATTCTTTAGTTATTAGAATTAATTCTCATATGAATGTGTATATTTTCAGTTTACACATTACAACTAAAAGTGAAATCCTAATAACCAAATCAACATTAACAGATAATTGTTCTAGTTTTGATTTGAATATCTAAATATAAGAAGTCCATGGAGGCACGAAGAAAATGTTGGGGACAATAACTTGATTTTGGAATTTGATTTCTTCGGAGAGATACCTGGAATATCATTTAGTCCAGACACCGAATCCATTTTTGTTGATATGACTAGTCATCCATTCCGTGTTCTCATTGAATATAGCAGAAGCCATGAATATTTTTATCTTGATTCTTTAATATCAAGTTCCTTGATCAATTATTTAGAAAGGTAAATCACAAGTGTCGCTTAGGACAATGCATTAATACTTGAGAAACAAGGAGCTTCCTCTATTAGTGATAATAGATGAGTGTATTAGCTTGTTCTTGTGAACTCTAGAATACATTAACAAATATATGTGCCATATCTACATGGCCATGAATGATTCCAAATAAATCGTCTGGCGTCGAGTCCATAGAATTACATAGATATACGATACCCCATAGAGACATTGACAAAGTACATAGAGACTCTCCACATTCTATGTGAGTCCCACCTTGTCATATAGATCTTAGAGAATTAGAATAATTTGAGATGGTAGGATCTAAGAAACTGAAGAATATTGTATGAAACTTGTAAAAATTAATAGTTAAGGATATTTCCTCAAGTCCCTCCATTGGAGAGGTAGGGTTATCTATTGCTATTTTCGTAACTATTGCGAAAAGAGAATTAGAGATGCCAAGAGAATTCACTCGTGAGGGATTTTTTGTTTTGGATAAATAAATATTGGGATCATATTTGTTGAAATGGTTCATGCTTCCTACCCAACCTCATGAAGATGGTTTGAAACCCTTATAGTTGTCACTGGAATTCACTATACCTATCCATTGGTTGAGGCAATTAGTGGATGAAGGAGGAATCCTCAGTGAGGTAATACCTAGAAACATGTAAATCGAGGTATAAAAGAAAAAAATGTTAAATGCTAGAATTAAAGCACAAGATGCTAGATTTAAAGCACAAAATTAATTTTCAAATTGATTAATTGAGGAAATTCATCTGTTTCAGTAACGCTGCCCTCTTTGGTTGCCTTATCTGTTAAACTTAAGGCGATTGCTAATGGATTAGATTTCCACAAAAGCATTCATAGGATAAGGCCCATTTGGTGACACGCATTAAAAAAAAAAAAATTCAATGGATTGTCATCCCACACATTCTGCTCTTTTATTCATAAATCTAGAGTCATTTCTAGAATAGGAATAATCACACATAAGGAAAAAATCCCTTCAACGTCATACCCTCCCTACGCATAATTACCATTTGAACGTCGGTTTAAAGAAAGAGCAAGAAAATTCCTTAAATAATATTCTTTGTTTGTGATACATCATCTATGTACGCATGCGCTGGAGGATGGCATGCTCACAGGTGTTCTATATTACAGTGCTTGCTGCATTCAAGTGTTCATTTTTGTCTATAGGGCGAGATAGCCTGATGATGAAATTTTTGGTCAATTTAGCACACCAAGGACAATGGGGTATGCAGACACCCTACTTGATTGATTTTCAAGCCACCCGAGATGTCATGGGAAGATGATGGATGATCAATAATTAAATCAATCCTTTCGTCCACCCCCCTTCACTTATTGTCCTTGCTGTAAACAACATGATTCAAACATGCATTGGCGAAGCCCAACATATTTCAAATCTATTTCGCTACCCTTAACATAAGTTGCATGTCATCGTAGGATTCCATTATAAGTGAACTTCTCCTCTAAAATCCATGTGTCCTTCCTAACAAATTTACATGTTGTGGAAAATTAAATGTGTTTAAGTATGGGGGATTTACGCAGTGCATTATATTAGATATCATTTTTTTTTTTTTTTTTTTTTTTTTTTTTGGGATTCAACTGCGTTAAGTAAGTCATTCAAACGTATGACCATTTCCATGAGAGGTAGTCGTAACTGACTAATTTCTCATGATTTTTGAATAGTTCACTTAGCACTCATTGCATCGGGTGATGCTCACATTCCACATTTCACTAGTTTCAATCCCACTTCTTCACCCCTGTGAGCATCACCCGATGCAATGAGTGCTAAGTGAACTATTCAAAAATCATGAGAAATTAGTCAGTTACGACTACCTCTCATGGAAATGGTCATACGTTTGAATGACTTACTTAACGCAGTTGAATCCCAAAAAAAAAAAAAAAAAAAAAAAAAAAAAAAAAAAAAATGATATCTAATTAAATGTGTTGTCTTTTTTACATATGCCTTACAGTTTGTGAGCTAGAATGAAAAGTCCTCCAATGGTAAGAAATTGTTTGATTAACCAATCTATTTCTTCTGTCATAGAGAACGGTAAATGTGATTATACTTCTACAGTACATTATCAATGACAACTTTGGATACTGAGGACAAGAGACTTGGGTAATAAGACTAAGCATGGTTTTCCTAATAAGAGTAAATATTTATAAGCTCATTCCCTAGCTTCCAAATTTAATTTAAATGGCATAGCTTTCTTTTATCAAAAGTGAAAGCAATCAAGGGGAAGAATTTTTCATGAAAATAATTCAGGAAATACTTCGACTAAAAATAGATTTCAAGTTATTATCATTATGAAGTTAAGATTACAGAATTGCATGAGTGAACTCTTTCTAACTAAATGACTTTGTACATTGGAAGACTATGTAGACAAAATATGGGAGTTGAAAAAAAAAACATGGCAAATACCTATTAGTAGTGGTAGGTATTGGTTGTATTGATGAATATTGCAGATGTTTTACTCGGTACACTGAATGTGTGAAAAAAAATACCAAAACATGTTGATAAATATGACATGATTTCCTTGATGACAACGATAATGTTTTCAGAGTAGTCTGCATACTTATTTAAGTAGCCAAAACAAGTTTAATAGACTTGGGGGAACTTTTTGTATAAACAAACCACAGAGAAGAATGTGTACAGTTTATACGAATTATTTTGTTTTATACATAAAGTAGAATGATAGGAATACTTTATCTTCGAAGTTGAAAATTTACGTTATGTTGAAAGGAGATATTCATGATGTGATTACATGCCTATGTTTACATATATGTATGACTTGCATGAAGGGACCAATGGCATGGTTACAATGAGCTGCAGTGATATGCTTACATCAATTAATGGATCAAAACTCTCACAATTAACCTGTTTTAAAAACTTATTAAGATTCTTGATATTCATAATCAAGCTTGAAGAATAAACACATCATTCTAGGATATTGAATAAATAGTAATGAAAATAAATAATCAACATGTTATTTGTTGTGTGATTAAGGAAGTGGTTTCTTTTATTGTGCCTACTTATTGAATTAAGTGAAGGTTTAAATTCTACTTATTATATGTGGTGGAAGTTTCTCAAAACTTAAATTATTGTTGAATAATCTTAAATCGGTATAAGATACTTTCATACTCTTCAATGATTCATAGTAGAGTGGGAGAAATAAACAATTTTAAAGTATGGTTATTTTATAGAAAGTGGGATGCTATAACCACAATATCAATGAGACATTGAATTGGATAACTGGTAATACATATGTAAGAAGGATATATATATCATTTAGGAATGAGAGGTTTCAAATATTAAATGCCTCCACATAAGAGGAGTAAATCATATAACAAGCTTAGGAAAAAGTGAAATAATGTTTATGCTATAATGTTTATGCATATAGAGATCTTGAAATATTAAGGGAAGAAGTGATGAGCCTTTATGAAATAAAATGTTAAGTGTTTTCTTTCCATAGATCATGGAGAACACGAGGAAAAATAAAAAATTAAAGTATATAAATGGAAACTATATAAATCATCAGGTAAGACATCATTGACATACTATCAACATTAACAGATATTGATGGTTACTTAAGTGGGTTGCACTGTGGAAAAGATTCTAGAGGGTTTATTTAATAAAGGTTCCGATGAAATATCATAATATCATGAAGTATAGGTTGTTGTATGAGACTATGTATTTGTAAAAATTTTCTTTCGACTTAATATTTGGTGCATCTACATCTGATGATGCAATCCATTTTGGAATGTAATTTTGTCATTAGGGAAAATTCTATTGAAGTGAACTTAACCTTACCAAGTTATTATATTGAGTAACCTTACCTATATGTGTCTTTGAGTAAAACAATATCTAAATAATTGTAACTATAATAAATTATAAGCACAAATTATATGTTCAAATCTAGACTAAACCAGGGTCACAGTTGTGAAGAATGTGCAAACATGCAATATAAATTATTGTATGCATGAAGACGTCATACATGAATAATTGTATGACCTTCATAAGTAGGTCAATGGGACTGTCACCCAAAAGTACCAATACATAATGGAAGTGTAAAATAATCTCCTAAGGATCGCGATTAATATTATTAAGACAATATTAAATACAAGTTCAAGGACACATTCGTAAGTTTACTCAGATTCCAATGTGTCAACTCAACGCATCCAACCTCAAAATTCATAATCTTGATGTTCATCTCCATCCAGCTATAGATGGGGTTTTGATGATATCTTACAAATAGAAGGATTTCAAATCTAGAGCAAGAAAAGGATACATTTATTAAAAGGATTATAGATCTTGCGAAGAAATTTAATATGGGAAGTGATAAGATTAAAATAATTTGGGTGTATAAATAAGCTTTATGAAACATAAAAGACAAACAAATTAGAACAATTCAAATGTAACCTAATGGCTAGTAAGAAGTACAATAGATTTAGAACATGACTTTTCCGAACAAGTTAACAAATTTTTGGTAAAGAAAAAGGATTTACATTAGTACAGCTTATGATGATCTAATGATCTTAGGCTGGAAATAAAATAATACAGACATCAAGAAAAATGGAACATATAAAATGTTTTAGACGAGGAAGAAAGAGAATAACAAATCATGCAAAAACTTGTTGCTAAATTAAGAAGATGATAACTAAAGTGGTACTAGTAATCAGGATTATTGTACACCAAATATATTGGGTATCTAATAAATGGACAAATGCATAATATGAAATGCATATTTTGTAACACTGTTGACTATCCAGTAATCTTAAAGAAGTCTACATGTCTGATTACATTAATAGTGTTGTCTGGTTCTTAATGGGACTACATAGCAAGTATTACATAAACAACGTAGGAATTCATGTTAATGAATTTGATAATTGATAAATGAGTTATATTCTCTTTGGGTTGATTGAATGTTAAATAAGATGTTAACATATAAACTCTCTAGGATCACACCCTGGTGCACATTGTTCCTAAAAAATTTAGATGTTGTGCAAGTGAATACAATGTAACTTTCATTTGTAACTTATGTGAGGGAGGTGGATGTGCTTGCCTACTAGTTGTTCAATTGGTTTTGGACATACACTGAATTATTCTTGGATAAGAAGGGTTGGAAGAAGTGTAAAAATAGCAACAGTAAATCATATGACATGATTAGTTTACATATGGGGTACTTTTGAGTACCAAACCATCATTTTCTTCGTTAAAGACAAAGTTAACCTTGTTCTTAGACTTCAAATTTCCATGCTAGAACAACTACCATAGTCAATAGTATTCTTTATGATTAAGGAGAGGTCATATTCCATTGTTGTTAGAAACTTGTCTACGTGACAGATGAAATCCCAAAACTCGAAGTTATGGGTACGATAAAGTTGCAGTATGCATGATTACTTCTATGGTATTATTTTGCTGACATTGTACTACAACCATCAGACATATGAAAAGAATTGGCTAAATAGAAGAACTTGAATATGTTGACATAAAATTATTCACTCCTTATGGATTTTGAAGAGGTCCAGAAAATTCCTTATTCTACAATCGATAAATTAAGCAAGATTTGATCAAACTCGCCTAAAAGTAATAAAGAAAGGAATTCTTTGCATAATACTAACATGGTTGAAAACATGTGGATGAAGTATATGTCATGTAGGTAACATTATGGACATTGATATTAGGTACACATGTATCAGTGGTAATGTGTACAAATGGTACATATGGTACTGGTATGGATGCATGTATTCAATGATGGTATATTACATGTATAACTGTGTGTGTAATGCACCCTATGTGTATGTGTGCACGAAGGCACCAGGTGATTGTTTTTCAAGGAAACAAATCCAGAGTACATATAGAGGCAAGATAAAAGTGGAAGCTAAAAACTAGTATTGGAAACAAAGGATAAGTATTCATATTTTGCTTCAGTATTAGTATACATATGACATATGGTTATGCTTTATGATGGTTAATAATGAGTTTTGATTTTGATGGTTATGTTTGAGCTAACCTCATAAGATATTTTATACATGTTGGTTAGTCAATTGTGCTAGTTTGACTTGTTGTGACTAATCCAGGGAAACTGGACAAAGCAAGTGTTCAGAAAGAACAAAAAGGCACTGGAATAATGCATTGGAGCGACATGCATTTCTTTCATGATGGGAAACATAAAAGTTAGTTACTAAAATAATAGTATTTTATATCAATATATGACATTCACTGTGGTAAACAAGGTTGAGTTTCTCCATCTAAAATATCTCACAAAATTGATTGAAACAAATGTTACAGGTAGCGATGGAAGGAGATGTGATGGTATAAATCCTTTGTAACCGACATATATCGGAAGATCTGAATCAGATGGAAAGGCCATGGGAGCCTATAAATTCATAAAAATCTACCTAAGAATGAGGAAATTATATTGTAATATGTAGTAAGACACCCGGGACAGTGTACATTTAAGGCCGAGAGTATGTAGCACCCCTCCATTGTATATAAAAATCTCCTAACCTAAGATAAGAAATATTAGGTCTGACATGTAACAAGGAAATTAAATACATTATTATTAAATAAAATAATTTAATCCCTTGGAAAAACAAGACACGAAGGGATGGGGTTGTTGCCAAATCCCATTTGTGAATGGGAAGGGATAATTCCTTCATGATAGGACTTCTAGAACCAATTCCAGATAAGCTTAATTGATAGGAGAAAAATATCGATTAAGCTACTTAGATGGAGAAAGATCATAAGTTAAGAAAAACAGAAAAGGATTGCGAGATAGAAAGGTAAGATTTTATGAGGAAAAGCCTCGTGGGAGAGAAAGGCATGCTTTTCTAGGAAAAGCATAGGCAAATGGATAAAAAGATCCATAAAAGAAGAAATGGAATCCATATCATGAAAGAGAATATTAAATACGCATTTAATATGTCAACATGAGGAACAACAACGACTCTCGGCTTGGGCTTGAATTGGAAGAAGAAAGTGCTAGGTTGGGTTGCAGTGCTCGATTTCTGAGTGACATTCTTTAAGATAATCTAGTTTGCATGGGATGTTCTATATGTTGTCTCCTTACCCTTTATGCTTTCAATTCATTTAGCATATAAGAAAATTTTCTTGAGTTGTCCTTGCTATGAGATGATTATATATGAATACATGTGACAATTATTGTACATAAATTTAATCCAAGTTTAATTTAGTGAAGGAGCATAATACGTGGGTTTTATGAAATAATTTTTGTGTTGTCACATCTTTAAACTTATGTGTTATCTCGGTTTTTAATATGGTAAATAATTATGCATGAGATACTATATATATATATATATATATATATATATATATATATATATATATATATATATATATATATATATATATATATATATATATATATATATATATATATATATATATATATGTATATGTATAGATATATATATATCTATATATATATATATATATATATATATATATATATATATATATATATATAATTAAGTTCTAAGGCTTGAAAACGTATAACTTATGGTTCAGGTTATCTATGTTATGCATTATGCATTATGGAGTGAATTGCATATAAGAAGGCTCATATTGCATAAGATATATGCCATTATTCCTTCGAATTTTCCCATAGGATTATAAAAATGATATATTGCAATGCTAGCTATAGTGTATTTATGCTAACTATTCTATTAATGCTTGTATGAAGTCATCAAAGTACTGAAATTCTGAATGGATAAGCTCATCATGTTGAGTGACCATGATTGATTCTTTCCTCCAAGTTGTAATGTATGCACATGAAATGTTAAAGGGTTTATTCATGCAGTAAATATGCCTATTAATGGAACCTAAAGGTCCACATCATGGATCAAGTAAAGCATAGTAGGTAGTTAGTGGTGTGGTGCCTAGGGGGTATGTGACAAATAAATTCAATGAAAGTAAATTAATAATAATAATAATAATAATAATAATAATAATAATAATAATAATATATCATATTTTAACTTCTACCAATTGAACTTTGGTGAGGAGGATCAACCACTCAAAATAAACTAAATGACTATATATATATATATATATATAGAAAGACAATTAATATAATTCCATCATCTTCATTTTAATTTATTTATTTTTAAAACCATATTAACTTAATAACTAAGAGATTTATGTCTCAGCTATTTTTGTCGTTCATCCTACTACCTAAATGAATTTAAAGATAAGATAGATTTATGGTAATTTTGTTATATGGCATCCTATGATAATGAATTTTTTTCAAAATATTAATTTCAAGCTAATCACATAAATAAAGAACAATATTAGAAATACAATTAAGTGTTCAATGATTTACACCCAAAATGTGTGTTTAGTAACACAAATGATGTAGTAATATCCCATCTTGAAATAATATGTTTCGATAATTCGTTTATATGTATCCCATTATCATATATATAAGTCACTTTTAATGATAACATATAAGTTTTACATTTTCAATAAAATATATTATCACATGATGAAAATATCTTACTTGGGAATGGGAATGTGAATTAATGCTCTTAGGAAAATTAATATTCTCAAAAGTCCAACCTGAATCAATAACACATCTATAATTTTTTCTAATAAATTAGCTAATATAGGAAATAAATTTTATATTTGGATTTGAGAGTTATATAGAATAAAATTTAATCAATAACAATATTTAGAATTGGGTAACATTCATTTTTAATCTCATGTTAATCTAATTCATCATCCAAAAGATTTTTTTATAGATTATCAAAAAGTTTTTGATCACCTACAACAAGGAAATATGAGGAATAGACATAGTGCAGACAAAACAATTTGTATATGGTTCCTTTCAAATGAAAATTACAAGCGACATAAATAGTTCTCATGAAATCTAACAGATTCCAAACAAGGAGAATATTGTTGAGAAAAATATCTCAACAAAACTCCAAAAACCAACAACTCAATCCTACTTATCTACTAATGTAAGCATAATTCCAAGACCCCCCTTTAAGGATTACATTTACATCATTACAAAGATTAATAAAAAAATTACAATTTGCTATTCACATGTCACAAATGTCTCACTGGTCTTCCTTGACATTTATACCTACTTTGAAGTCTCTTTGACAATGCTCTTTCCCCCACCACAATTTTCGACCTTCTCATTCAACTCATTTAAGATATAATCACCTCTAACCATCTTCGATGAAGTTTTTATAATTGATGCTTCTAAATATCCCAAAGGGCAATCTTAGGCTATATGTAGCAGACAATTATCCAACTAACCTTTCTACACACATGGATCTCATAACATAAGCTGTAATTGATTCTCTTAAACCCCAAAGCACAACAAAAACAATCAATATATAACAAATTCATACAATTAAATTAGTGATGCATTCTATGGGCACCACAAAACATCGAGAAACACTAATTTAATTATATTCATGTCTTCATCCATTGATTTTACAATTTTAATAAACAAAAAAAAGTTAGCAAATAAGAAAAAACAAAAAACATAACAAAAAAACCAATCACATTCCATAATGACTCGTCTATTCCACTTTGTGCACTTTGAACAATTCTCTTCAAAACTGGTTCTTCCATACTATTTAGTTGAATACAATTGATGGAAAATCTAATGTCAATGAATAGTCACGCTCACAACATTCAGAAGGAAACTAAAGGGAGAATTTCACCAACGAATCCAAACCAACAACCCAAATATACAAATAATATAACAACTGTACTACTAAAAACAATTCATAATTGAAAGTCAACATTGAGATGTAGCATCTTAGATTGCTTCCTTCCATGACCACAAAAAACTCCTTAAATCTAACATATTGACAAGTGCTCTCTTTCTTCCAGATTCAAGTATAGAGTAAACAATAAGTCGAGTCATAATATTTTTGGAGCTTCTCTGGGCTTTTGTTGAAGCATCATGGCCCACTTTAGGTATCTTCAATGGTGATATCAAAATATCCAACCCAGTCCTTGAAACTATAAACCACAACAACTTCATATTGGTGGAGAATTGTTCAAATCCCACAACACAGATGGACAAACTCACATCTACCCTCGAAACATTCAACGACTCCTAAGGAATCACGTGATTTCCATGATATAATCATAATTTTGGAGATAAATGAATAACTATCAAAGTTCTGAACCAAAATGCACTGAACTCAACTTTATTGAATAATTCATATTTTGCCTCTCTGTCCATTGATCCCCTATGCAGGAAATGACTCTCTCCTATGTCGTAGGACTTCATACTATTCTCCAGCCTCTCCGGATGTACAATTTCTATTGAAAAGTTCTAGCTTCAACTTCGCACAACCTGAGCTGATAACTACATTGCACTGTCTTTCGAATGGCCAACCCTTATTTTCTACAGCTACTCCTTCGGCTAGACAAAAAAGGTTGGATAAACACACAACAATATAAACAGACATTGATCTAATTTAAATTTTATTTATGTACATACTATCAATCTTCACATGTTTTCCATCTCCCTTTGCCCTCCAATAAGGGATTGAATTCAATCTAAGTTCTCATACAAATAAATAAATATTAGGAATAGACATAATGCACACAAAATAATTCCTATATTGTTCATTTTAAAGCGAAGTTACAAACCATATAAATAGTGTTTATGAGATCTAACAAATTCTAAACAAGGAAAATATTGTTGAGAAAATATCTCATCAAATATGAAACAACCAACAACTCAATCCTACTTATTTAATAATGTAATAATTATTCTAAACAAATCAATGAGTAAATATTAAAATATTATTTCACCTTCATATTAATTGACATAACACAATAATTCAATCTTATTTACTGATGTGTTAGAAAGAAGAGGAGATTTGGAAAGACCCTTTTCTAAATTTTAAATGCCTTTGAACCAAAATTCATATATGCCCCAATATCTAAAAATGTTTTTGTAGTGAAGACATGAATATTATTATTCGTTGAGAAAATAGAAATGTTGAGGCAATTGAAAGTTGAAGATCGCATTCGCTAATATTTTTTCAAACCTCTAATCAAAGAATTTAGTTTCGAATATTCAAAATCTCACCCCTTCCTCCAAAGAGCTTTAAGTATATTTCATAATTAAATAGTATATTTCCACAATTATATTTATATGTAGATTCAATTTCATAATATTTTCAAATATGTAAGTACTCCTCTCACCAGCACTCCTTGAATGTGTAGACAAGCGTGGAAACTCGTGATAACCAATATAAAAAAATCTAAAAATGACATCAATGTCCTTACGATATCAAACTAAACATAAAAATATATATAATAAATTGAAAAACTCATCTACAAAATTCTTGAAAACATATAAGAATATTTTTTTTAACAAAAGGATATCATCGTTTTGACTTTATTATTGTTAACTATAAATGGTTAATAGCATATCTAAATTACGAATCTTAATGCAAAAAAATTATGGCTAAAAATGTTATCCAATGAAAATGGTGTTCATTTCTAACCATTTTTTCTCTTTTACATCATTTTACATTCCCAAAATATTTCAGAAATAGAAGTTATAGTTTTTTTTTTTCCTTTCAATAGAAAAAATTAATCCAAAGTGTGAATTCCGAATGAAGTAGAAGAGAAGCTTGTGGATATTTTTATATAAGTTTTATAAACAACTACAATTTTATTTGAGGTATGTTATATACAACATTTTAAGATAGAGGTATGTTATATACAACATTTTAAGATAGATATAATAAGATAGATATAATGTTATAGATTGAAAACTTCTTAGATAATATTTGGGTTGGATAATTTGAAACATAGGATAACAACTAGTGGTAGTTAAGGAAAGTAAATATTATTTTTTTTGGTTGGATTGAATTTTTTTTCTATAGGAAATATATATCTTGTCAACTATCTGCGTATTAAGAATTCCAACTTGGTACTTTTTTGGACTCATTAAATTTTCCCACAATATTTTAATGAATTTAGTGACTCGAAGCTAGCCACTTTGGTTTTTGGTCTATATATGGTATGTGAATAGAATTTGAAAATGATACTTTTTAAACATAATTAATAGCACATAGCTACATAATTTCCATTGGTGTGATGGAAGGATTTAAACAAATCTTCCAAAAAAAAAATACTATATAAAAGGATTTTGTTGCCATCATTGATTATTTATTGAAATTCATGACACAAATAATTTTCCTTTCATATATACCTCAACAACTTTGATTCGTTACTATAGTCATACATAATGGAAAGTGTATAAGGAATGATATTATAAATGTTCATATGTTTTTAAATGTCGACTATATAAACATAACCATCACTAGAGTATCAACCATAGCCACTTGTAAGATATATATATATATATATATATATATATATATATATATATATATATATATATATATTTAATTCAAACAAAAATTTCTAGTAACATCAAAATATTAGCTTAGAATATTAAAACCAATACAACTATTTCATAAGTTCTATAAAGGGATTAATTGCGACATGTCTCTTGAGAATCGAGTACATACGACTCAAGAAGCAATTTATTCACCTAACCACTCGCGTTGAGATCTTTTGACCCACCTGCGATATTCTTACCAATGCTTCTAATACACATTTTTCTCATCAAAAGTGGATATGCACATTTGTAATTAAATGAAAGTATTAAATTATGTCACCAATTAAATTTAAGATTTTCTTAAGGAAACTAAATAACGAAATAATTATGTTAATGCCACAGAAGCTCTGAAACTCTTTCCTATTAGAGACAACAATATTGCATATTAAATTTCAATGAATTTAGTGTTGCTACTGTAGTGCATTCTCTAGTACACAGATATGATCATTACATGTTTATGGAAAATGAGATTATGTTTAACCATATATGCATGGCAATCCATATATATATATATATATATATATATATATAAACAATGAATTATGAGTTAGCTTTCCCCCATATAAAACATGTTTGCATTTCATATATATATATATATATATATATATATATATATATATATATATATATATATATATAATAGATAAGGGTTTATTTTCAAAAAATTATCAAACATTGTGCAATAGAAAAATAATGTTTTCTAAATTAAAATATGAAAACCTCAATATAGATAATTCGAAAATTCTATTTAATTAAAAACCAACCGAGTATTCCCAAACATATTGATATTATTGAGGTCAAGGTCTTTGTACATGTAGAGATAATAGTAAAAGTAATTACAATCTCCCTATCATGTGGAGCTAGAAAGTTAAATATCTTTTGATTTATCATTTTAGGTAAAAGGGGATAAATATTTATTGTAATATAAAATTTAGAACCTACAATGTTGGTATCCTTTTGAAGTGGAAAATTTATTGTTGAGTACATAAACCAACAATTTTATCAAGTTACATTGACATCTTTGTACCTTCTTCACAAAACTAACTTTCCTTATTCAAAGGTTTCACATAAGCTCCACAACTTGGGCCCATGCTATTCTAAAGCTTACCTGATCATATTAGAATTTTTACCTCTTTTGCTACTACGTAAAAGGATTGGCCAAAAAAATAGCATATACTAGGTGGAGAAATGGTAGTGACTTATTAGCCTACATTAATTTCTTGTGCATGTTTATATTGTGTCCACTTTCGATTTTGATCTATATAGAGATGAATAGAATTTCAAAGTAATATTGTTTCAAAATATTTTAATACCACATAGATACACAAATTCCATTGGGGTGATGGAGAGATTTACACAGATCTGTATAAAAATATTGGTAAATAAAACGACTTTTGTTACCATTATTTATGATTATCTTGAGATTAATATGACACCAAGAACTCTCATTTGATATTTACCTCAACAACGATAAATTCCTTACTATAATCATAAATCATGGCAAGCGAAAAATAAATGATATTATAAATGTTCATATGTTTTTAAATGTGTGCTACATAAACTTAATCATTAGTAGAGGATCAATGAAATCACCTTGTGAGATTTTTTTTCTTTTTTACTTAAACCAAAACAAAATTAGAGAATCAATAACTTCAAAATATTTTCTTATGTTGTTACACAAGACAGAACTATTTAAAAAATTCTATGAAAGAACTAATTACAAGACGTCTCCAGAGAATTGAAGGCACTAATCTTGAGAAAAAAATGGTTCACCTAACTACTTGAGCTAGGATCATTTGACACACTTTTCATATTATTTTTTTTATTGATCTTCATATGACACCAAGAAATGGAATTCAATATCCACCTCAACAAATTCTAGTTCCTTACTATAATAATAAATCATAACAAGTGGAAAATAAACTTTATATAAATGTTCATATGTTTTTTTTTTGTGCACTACATAAGCCTAACGAACACTAGATGACCAACCAAATCCACTTGTAAGATTTCTCTTTAGGGAATCAATAACTCTGAAATATTGGCTTCAACTATTAAACAAGATAGAAATATTTCAAAATTTTTATAAAGAAACCAAGTAGAACATGTCTCTAGAGAAGATAAGGCACTCTACTCAAGAAACCAACTGTTCACCTAACTACTTGAGCTAAGATCATTTGACTAAATTCTAATATTCGTTTTTCTCAACCAAACAATCATGGGACTACCCAACAGAACTCATTTATATAACTTTGTTTTATAATTTTCACATAATAGAGCATGTATCAGAGATTTGAACCCACCACAGCCAGAAACACAATATGTGTCTCTATTGCTTGAAGTATACTCCCTCCACACCCGATTGCCATATTCTTAACAAGATTTTGATACATACTTCCCTAATAAAAAAATAGATATGAGCATTTAGTAACAAATGATGGTATCACATTTGGTCACCTATTTTACTTCGGATAAGCTTAAGCCAACAACACAACCAAATAATTATTTTATAAATATACAAGCTCCATAACTTTTCACCTATTAAAGATAGAAATCTTATATTGTAAAATTTCAATAACTTTAGTGGTGTCGTGGTAGCCCATTCTCGAGTACAAATATTCAATCATTAACGCTCATAGAAAAAGTGATTATGTTTTCCTTTAATAAATAATTATAAATTTTCTAAAATGTATATTCTGCAATGGGAGTGGCCATATATAGCTTATATCTTAGAAACCACGAAACCTTAACATTTGTTTCATATATAATGTTAAAGTTAGCATATGTAAAATATTATTATACAAGTTGTTGTTGTTGTTGTTGTTGTTGTTATTATTATTATCATACAAAATAATAATACATAATAATAAAATTAATGAAAGTAAATTAATAACAATAACTATAATAATAGTATATCATCTTGTCACGTATACCAATTGAACTTTGCTGAGGAGGATCAACCACCCAAAATAAATTGAAATGACCCCACACACACATATAATTAATATAATTCCATCATATCTATTTTTATTTACATATTTTTAAAACCATATTAACCTAAGAACTAAGAATTTAGATCACGACTATTTTTTGGCTCATATTACTACCTAAGTGAAATTAAAGTTAAGATCAATTTATGTTAATTTTATTATATCACATCCTAACATAATGAAAAAAATTGGGAAAATTAATTTTAGGCTAATAACATAACAAAAGAATAATTTTAGAAATACAATTAAGTGTTCAATGATTTACAATATTAGTGTGTGTTTAGTAACTCTATTGATGTAGTAATATCCCATCCCCCAATAATATGTTTGGATAATTAGTTTTATATGTAGCCCATTATCATATGTGTGTGTGTGTGTGTGTAGGTAGTAGTCAGTTTTAATGATGATATATAAGTTTTACATTTTTAATAAAATATATTATCATGTGATGACAATATCTTAAATGGGAATGTGAATTAATGCTCTTAGGAAAAGTAAGGTTCCAAAAAGTCGAGTGTGAATCAATGATACATCTATAATTTTTTCTAAGAAATGAGCTAATATAGGAAACAAATTTTATATTTTAATTTGAGAGCTATCTAGAAGAACATTTAATTGATAACAATATTTAGAATTGAGTCACATTCATTTTTAATCTCATGTTAATCTAGTTCATCATCCATTTTTTTTTATAGCTTATCAAAAAGTTTTTATAACCTAGAACCAGGAAATATGAGGAATCGACATAGTGCACACAAAAAAAATTGTATATTGCTCATTTCGAAGCCAAATTATAGGATGGATAGATAGTGCCCATGAAATCCAATAGATTCCAAACAAGGAGAATATTGTTCAGAAAATATCTCAACAAAACTCCAAAAACCAACAACTCAATCATACTTATTTACTAATGTAAGCATTATTCCAAATCCACCATTTAATGATTACATTTTCATCATTACATATATTAATATAAAATTGACAATTTACAATTAGCATGTCACATCTGTCTAACTGATCTTCCTCGACATTTATACCCATTCTGAAGCCTCTTGGACAACACCCTTTCCACCAACACAATTTTCGAGCTTCTCATTCAACTCATTTAAGACATAATTACCTCTAACCATCTTCATGGCCTTGTATAATTGATTCTCCTAAATATCCCGAAGGACAATCTCGATACTAGATTGTATCTAGAAGTCAATTATGCAACTGACCTTTCTACACAAATGGATCTCCTTACAATACCTTTAATTGATTCTCTTGAACCCCGAAGCACAACAAGAACCACCAATATATATCAAATTCATACAATTAACTTAGTGATGTGTTCTATGGACACCGAAGAATGTCGAGAACTGCTAATTTAATTATATTCCTCTCTTCATCAGTTTTTTTGAACTTTTTAGAAAAAAATAAACCTAACAAATAGGACAAAGAAAAACCCATAACAATAAATCTAATCACATTCCATAATGACTCTCGTTTATTCCACTCTACGCAATTTGGACAATTCCCTTCAAACCTAGTTCCTCCATAATTTGTCGTTGAAGAAAATTGATTGAAAAAATAATGTCGATGAATATTCACACTCACAAAATTTAGAAGGAACTAAAGGGGGGATTACACCAACAAATCCAAACCAATTCCCCAGATGTGCAAAAAATATAGAAGCTCTGCTACTAAAAAAAGTTCATAACTGAAAGTCAACATTGAGATGTAGCGTCTTCAATTTCTTGCTTCCATGACTATAAAAACTCCTTAGAGCCAACATATTGACAAGAACCACCTTTATGCAAAATTCAAGTGCAGCGTAACCAATAAGTTGAGTCATAATATTTGCTGAGCTTCTTAGGGCTTTGTTGAAACATCATGCTCCATTGCAGTTATCTTCAATGGTGGTATCATAATCTCTAACTCAGTTCCTAAAACTATAAATTGCAACAACTTCATATTGTTGGAGAATTGTTCAAATACCACAGTACAGAGAGACGGAGCTCACTTTTTCCCTCAAACCATTTTATGGCTCTTGGGGAATTAACTGATTTCCTTGATCTGATCGTCATTTTGTAGATGAATGAATAATTTTCAATGTTTTTAACCACAAATGCACCCGATCTCATCTTTATTTAACAATTCATTATTTTCCTCTATGTCCATTGATCCCCTATGTAGGAAACAAATCCCTCCTATGTCGTAGGACCTCACAAAAATCTAAAACCTCTCCAGATGCACCACTCTCATTGAAACATTCCACTTTCAACTTCAAACATCCTGGGCTGATAACTACATTGCACTGTCCTTGGACTGGGCAACCCTTCTGTTCTCCAGTTACTCCTCCAATTGGACATTAAAGTTTGGACAAACACACAACAATGTCACTCATAGCTACAACTAAATAATAAGTACACAATAATCTAATGTAATTTTACTTATGTACATAGTATCAATGGTCACATGTTCTCTATCTTTCCAGGCCCTCCCATAAGAGATTCAAGCCCATACAAGCTCTGATATGAATAAAGAAATATGAGGAAGATACATAGTGCACACAAAACAATTTGTATATTGTTCATTTCAAAGAAAAATTACAAGCCACATAAATAGTGTTCATGAGATCCAATAGATTCCAAAGAAGGAGAATATTCTTGAGAATATCTCTCAAGAAAACTTCAACAACCAACAACTCAATCCTACCTATTTACTAATGTAAGAATTATTCCAAGACTAGAATCATGGGAACTAATCAATGGGCAAATATTAGAATCTTATTTCACGTTCATATTAATTGGCATAGCACAATAATGCCATCTTACTTACTGATGTGTTAGAAATAAGAAGAGATTTGGAGGGACCCTTTTCTAAATTTTGAAATCCTTTGAAGCAATTCATATACACCCCAATATCTAAACAATTATTTGTAGTGAAGACATGAGTATTATTCTTCCTTGAGAAAATAGAAAATTTGAAGCAATTGAAAGTTGTAGATCACATTTTCTAATAGGTTTTGAAACTTCTATTTAAACCCTTTGGTTTTGAATATTTGATATCTCACCGCTTCCTATGAGGAGCTTTAAGTATATTTCACAATTATATAGTATATTTCCATAATTTTATTTATATGTAGATTCAACTTCAAAAGGATTTCAAATAGGTAAGTACTCCTCTCATAAACACTCCTTGAATGTGGAGACAATCGTAGAAACTCATGATAACCAATATAAAAAATTCTAAAAATGACATCAATGTCCTTATGATATCAAGCTAAAGATAATGAAATATATAATAAATTGCAAAAAGAATCTCCAAAAAGCTTGAAACATGTAAGAATAATCTTAACAATGTAAACGTTGAAACAAGAACTAATACGATTACCTATTTTTTTGAGTTAGCAAAAAAATCAACCGATTTTGAAAAGTGTTGATTCTTTAAATTTTCCTATGTATCAAGTATGAAGATTTGTTTTTAAATGTCAGTGATTTTCATGTTAATTTTGAAAATTGTTAATGTGCCATCAACCCCTTTCTTTAAAGGACTTATTTTTGACACTTTAAATTTTCTAATGTATTAAGTGTGGATTTTTTTTTTTTTTAAATGGTGAGTATTTAACCATTTTTCGAATTCTCTTGTTCCTCTTCATGTTTTTCATCCTTAGATATTTGGTTTTTAAGGGTTTTTGATTTTTTGTTTTTGTTTTCCTTTGCGCTGTCGTTTTATAATGAAAATTTAATTTTTTTGCAAAGCTTAAAAAAAGAATATTTTGAGATTCTCAGTTTTTTATATAATTTTAAAAAATCGAGAGAAAATACACGTTTTGTATATAGATATAATTAAAAAAAATATGTATTTTAGGACATTTTCGCTAAAAACCCACATTAAATATATAAAAAAAAATGAAGATTTGAATGAAAAAATCAGAGAAATAACAAATTTTATGAATTTTATATTAAAAAATGATGACATTTGAGAATTAAAAATTCAAAAAAAGATGTCTTTTAAGTAAAAGAAAAAATAAAAATAAAAGTTTAACATAGAATTTAAAAAACAATAGAAATATTACATATAAAAAATTTAAAAATAAAAAATACGAAAGTTATAAAAAAACCATTAAAAAAAAAAATAAATTAACATTGAAAAAATAAAAAACAAGAAAAGAAAGATATAAATATAAAAATTTTGACAGTAAAAAGAATTAAAAAAAAAAACTTTTATAATAAAAAGAAACCATATAAATGTGAAAATAATTGAATTATATGTAAAAAAATATAATCACTATAAAAATATATATAGAAAATAAAAACTTGAAAAAAAAATCCTTTTTTTGGTTTCATGGCAGGCTCAAATCGATTCCGAGAATCGGGTGAGGGGCTTATTCAATGTTCGGAATCAAATGGAGCCTTGCTGGTGGCTAAAGGGGGCACGACCCTAGGCTGGCAGAGTTGCGATGGAGCCCTACCCAGGGGCTTGGCTGGTCATCTCCTTGTGCAGGCGAAGGTGCGTGCAACTCTGCCCGCCCAGAGCCATGGGCCCACAGGCCCCTAGGCAGACTTAATCCAATTATGAGAATCGTATTGAGCCCACCCAAGGGACTAAAGCAGATTTTTTTTATTATTTTTTTTTTATAATAATCATTGTTTGTTTTATTACTTTTTTTTTGTTTATGGTTTTTTTTCTTTAATTTTTTAATAAAAATATATAGAGTTGTAGTTGACACAAATTGGTTAGAAACTTTTCCACCACCCAAGTGCCTCCTATGCCACTAAATCTCAAATCCAACTACATTAGGTTTCATAAACAATACTTAACTACATTTCTAAAATCACTTACGAAGTTTTTTTCCTAGATAAGTAAAATGGACAATAGTACTATTCCAATAATAGATAGAAAAAATTTATGGAAGACACAAAAGGACAAAAATACTCCAAAGAATTACAACAACTAGACAACTCCATATAATGAGTATATAGGTGGAGACAAAAGCAAACCACAATAACTAATTCATATGAGAAAATATTTTAAATGGAATAGTAAAAGGATCAATAAACCAAATTGAATAGTGGCAGTCATAATTATTGACCTCTTAAAATAAGTAGAAAACAAAAATCGAAAAAATATGGACCAATTTCTATATCACATGCATTAATAAGATGGTTATTCTTCTCTCGAACATCATTGCTTCTACTATTTGTGAAAACGGTGCCAACCTCATTAAATGTAGGTTTTGCACCATTTTTAAGGCGATAATCTTTCCCTTACTTATAGGATTTTTTCTTACCTCTCAAGAAAGATCATCCTCTAAATATTGAGGAATTCCATCCTTATCTAAAATATGTTCCTTTTTATCGTCAATAATTTCTAGCACTCATGTTCGTGTGATTGAGAAATTTTTTCATACCACCACATAGAAAAAGAACTAGGGGGAGAGTGAGTTTCTTTAGACTAAACCTTTAAATGTCCTATCCTAAGGTTTCTTATCCCAGCGAAGATCAACCTTTCATAATATAAAGAAATTCCTTCCTTATCTTGAGTTTTAGCATTCACATCAGTTCTCTTAACATCAACTATAATAGTCTTACAAGTCAACAACTTCACAAAGATCTACATATTACTTGGGAGATGAAGGATAAGCAAAAGGGTATGTTCTTCCAAATATTATAATCAACTAAACTTCTATGATCTTCAAGGTCATGTATAGTGAACATCAACCTTCGATGATTTGGAGGAATTCTTTGTCTTGAGTTATAGCTTTGGCATTATTGACAATCTCTGAGCTATCAACTTGATAAGTAATTTTCATCTCGGGTATACTTTTGAGATATTCATTCCACCTTCATAAGTAATTTTCATCTTATGTAGAGTTTTGAGGCCTTCATGATTTTTTTTTGTTAGTAATGTGAAATATATCATGAGGTAAGTGTTTTGATGTTCATTTGAGTTTACTAGCCATTTTGTTTATATGGCTACGCTAATTCCTACCAAGATCAAAGACCTTTACCTTCATTATAAATATTAGGATACACATATTTCCACTCACCTTTTTTAAAACTTATTAAAAACCATTTTGCAAATTTTCAAGATGCTACACTACATACATATTCCTTTGCAATTTAAAAAGAAAAAATGCTATTAATATCCAAAAAATTAATATAAATATTAGCTAAAATTAAAAATAGATTACATTATATTATATGGTAGACAAACTCTCGAGTCATTTGAACACCTTGTTTCAAATATCCTATAAAATAATTAAAATATTAAAACGAAAATTAAATCCATACTGAATTATAAATGCCAAATCTATAATAATGTGACTAACGAAATGGAATAAATAAAAAATGGTAAAATCATGAATTGAAGCCCTATTGGAAAGATGTGCCATTTTAGACACTCGGAACCTTTCCTACCAAGTTAAGGATGCCCATATGTTTAAATCCTTGGACATATGGTGCAATTCTAGAACCACGAATAGGCATTAAGCAAATATGGTGATTTCAAGTTTTGATTTCGAAGGATTTTCAATAGGGAAGTCGAGACCCAATCTACCATATAAATGATATGGATATCGATGGCTAGGTGTTGTAAACCTTCTTGTTAATGTATTTGAAATGATCGTTTTTGTTTATCCGTAGTGAGTACCTCTTAATTTTAGAGAACCTTAGCCTCAAGATTATTTCTTAAACATGAAATGAACGTTCTCTAAAGTTTCAAAAGTAGTTAGAAGTGCTAGCGATAAATCACGACCATGAAAGAAATATTGATACAATGAATGATACTAAAATAAACTATCAAAAGAGTTTATTAATGAATCCAAAGGTTCCTTTGCTACTAAATACAAATAAAAACATTCCAAATACATCAAATCCAATTTCTGGGTAATAGAATCACAACATGGATAAAATCACTTCCACCTTCTTGCTTTTAAGTAATCATGGGTTAAGTGATTGTGTTTGTCTACACTGACCCTATAATAGTTTACTATGAGCGATGACATTAGGTTTTGGTAGCTTTTAGAAGTATTTTGTTTTATTGGTAGATTTAAAGCTAAAGAGACACCTTCCCAACTAGGTTGTTGGATAAAATCCCATTAAGGGTTGTTGTTTCCCTTTCGGTCCCCAATAATGCCTTTTTGTTGGCCCTATTCGCTGATCTAGAGGCGCTCAAAGGAATTTGGTGTGGGATAATGGTTATCCTTTCTTGGTTTCGATGAGAACAATGTGAGTATCGAATTCATTTGAGAAAAAGAGACTTGGTTGGACATTCCATTGTGAAGTATCGGATTGTTATCGCTCACTACTCAAATAAGGATAAAGAGTGTCTTTAATACCTTAAAGCGTTGAAATTGCATTCCATCTTGAAAACAATTACCTTATTCACCTCAGGTAATCCTAATACTTGTAAAGGTCTTATGAAATTATGAGTTTCTTTCTGGGTGAAAAAGTAATAAGAAGACAAGGTGTTCTTCAGGTCAAGGACATCTATCCATGAGGTAGACAAGTGAGTGAAGCTACCAAACTTCTAGCAAGCAAATGGAAACTTGTCTTGAGTGGTTATTCTCCTGTCTTCTTATGTAATTTGGATAACACTTATCATTACTTGAACATAGATAAGTCAAACTGGGAAAATCTTGCTCATCTTATCTTCGCCTGTCTTAATTTCTCCTTTCATGGAGGTTACACAATGTCTGTTCAATTAGTAGTTCTTCGATATAAATACCCCTCCTACCCATACGTTGGTATCAAATTTCATCCTCTTCGGTGCTAAAACTATATTGGATGTATTTTCCTTTAGATTTCCTTTGAATCCTTCCATAGAGGGAGATATCGCAAGGTGTTGCAGTCATTTATTAAGGGAGGCCGAGAAACGTCCCTAAGGCCACCATTGTAAAAATTTATATCTTGAAAGAGGAGAGTGAGGTGTTGTAAAAAACCTGGCATCCTAATCGGCAAGGCTGAGTCATTTGTGGAGACTCACAATCCATAAGAGTCTTGGGGAAAATGTTGGCTATGATCACAATGATGACTCTCGCATATCCTTCTTCTATGATGGCTTGCTCATATGAGGAAATTTGCATGATTTTTTTGTTTGTTCTTTCAAGTATGGTTTAAGGTATACTAGTTCACATCACTGTAAATTCTTTCCAACTCTCCTTGATTTCATAACTATTCTCTTCATTCTTAGTCACAACGAGAAACAATGGCAATCTATGGAGTAATTTGAGAGGGGTGAGCAATGTTTTTTTTGCTGAAGCTATTCTAGTGCATCATATGGGAGACATGAAAAGGATCTGCAATTACATAATCACCACACATGCTAACCTTCCATCCCTCTTTTAAACTCTGCTTCAAATTATTGTACTAGGTTTGGGTGAAGAGGATTGAGGGTTTTCTAATGTTAATTAAGGAAGGAGGTTGACCGAAATCCATTTGTAATTAGGTTAAAATTATCGTACTCGGTTTGGGGGGTTGGGAAATTTGTTCCGTTGAGGATTTTTTTTTATTTGTTGAATTGTGAAAGACATTGTCCAGCCAAATTAAATAATGAATTGAGGAAGGATGCTAGTCGAAGTAAATTAAAAAATAGCTTAATCATCTGAACACCCAATGAAAAAAAAATGGCGAAATGTTTTGGTCAAACTAGCAATACAATCTAGTGTATCTGGAGACATGAAATTTTCTCCATTCATAATGGAATGTTCATAATGTTTGATCATGTGCATCTGCGGAATGATATACTTCAATGACCTAGGAGATAGGATGCATCCAGTAAATTATGTGATAGTTGTTGACTTTATACAATATCTGGTGTGGTTACATTTTGTGGTAGAGTTAAGAGTAATACATGAAATAACAACAATTGACGTGTTAATTAATTTCCATAAGTATAAATGGAAAATTGGTCACTGTTCTATTTTTCCTAATTATTAGGTGTTGTAAATTACATAGAAGGTAAAATTTTTATTTCATTATATTTTCCCCAAAACTTAAGTTATCATTAAATACTCTTAGGAGGGCACAAGGACTCTATACCATGAGCCATGAGGTAAAAATGGTTTAAAATACTTTAAATGATAGGCCTTTTTCATATTCGAATTTGATAAATGAACAAATTTAGTGTATGATTATTGGATTAAAAATTTGGATGACAAATTCTAGGGATGTGGTCATCATGCGGGATAAAGGACAAGCAAAAGGCTATGTTCTTCCAAATATTATAATCAACTACACTTCTATGATCTTCAAGTTCATGTATAACGAACATCAACCTTTGATGATTTGGAGGAATTCTTTGTCTTGAATTTCAGCTTTGGCATTATTGGCAATCTTTGAGCTATCAACTTGATAAGTAATTTTCATCTCGGGTATAGTTTTGAGATCTTCATTCCACCTTCATAAGTAATTTTCATCCTGGGTAGAGTTTTGAGGTCTTCATGATTTTTTTTAGTTAGTAATGTGAAATATATCATGAGGTAAGTGTTTTGATGTTCATCTGAGTTTACTAGCCATTTTGTTTATATGGCTACGCTAATTCCTTCCAAGATCAAAGACCTTTCCCTTCATTATAAAGATTAGGATACACATATTTTCACTTACCTTTTTTAAAACTTATTAGAAACCATTTTGCAAATTTTCAAGATGCTACACTACATACATATTCCTTTGCAATTTAAAAAGAAAAAATGCTATTAATATCCAAAAAACTTTTATAAATATTAGCTAAAATTAAAAATAGACGACATTATATTATATGTCAGACAAACTCTCGAGTGCTTTGAATGCCTTGTTTCAAATATCCTAAAAAATAATTAAAATATTAAAATGAAAATTAAATCCACACTAAATTATAAATGTCAAATCCATAATAATGTGAGTAACGAAATGGAATAAATAAAAAATGGTAAAATCATGAATTGAAGCCCTATTGGAAAGATGTGTGTTTCAAAGGAAAAAAACAAGCATTAATGGAAACAAACACCAAAAAAAACAAACAACCAGAAGCATCTGCCGAACCTAGACAAAAAAAAGCATCCGCTGAAATTTTCAAAGAAGCGTGGATTTCATTGAAATTTTGAAAAGCATGAACTCTCAATTGAAGAGAGAGCATGGAACCCCAGAGGAAGTAGAGGTGGTAAAACTCTTGTAGCCATTGAAGGGAGCTGGGGAATCCCTATATTAAGTCTTATCATTTTTTGAGCATCATCCTCCTCCTCTATCCATATTGAGTCTGGTTATTCTTGTGTGCTTCGATGTATGTGTGGCTAGAGTTTGGGCCTATCTGGGTCGAGGTTGTGTGGGATAGAGGAGGAGGCTAACAAGAGAAGGGAAGGGCAGGAAAGTTGAGTTGTTTAATAATTTTTTTGGGATCATATAAATCAATTATCTCTCAAAAATGGTATGGATCAAATTATATTTTATTTCATTTTTCTTGTTCATCTCTGCTTCATTGTAAGAACTAATTCCATTTCATAACTTTGTATTTTTGTCTAGTGCATTGTAAATTATTGGAGTGAATGCAGGGTTGACGTTGTTGTTGTTCAAAGCATCCCAATTAGCTCACTGAAGACGTGAAATCGAACCCCAATTCCAGGTATAGAGATGGACCTGTATCTGTCCTTTTGATTAGTTTAAACATGGTGCTTTGGCCATTTTTATTGAATTTCAATTATGAGTTTTTTTTTTGTTTTTTTTTTAAATGATGAGTATTTAACCATTTTTCAAAATTATCTTATTCCTCTTCATGTTTTTCATCCTTAGAAATTTGGTTTTTAAGGGTTTTCGATTTTTTTGTTTTTGTTTTCCTTTGAACTATCTTCTTATAATGAAAAATTATTATTTTTGCAAAGTTTAAAAGAGAATAAAAAAGAATATTTTGATATTCTATTTTTCTTTTTATATTTATATATCGCTAATTAATATTTCAATACACAAAAAATAATTGTCACAAATAATAATAATTTAAAAAACTCGACGTAAAATACACGTTTTTCATATAGGTATAATTAAAAAAATATGTATTTTAGGACATTTTTGCTAAAAACCCACGTTAAATTAAAACAAAAAAAATTATTGAAAACTTTAATAAAAAAATAGGAGAAATAACAATTTTTATGAATTTTATATAAAAAAATGATAACATTTGAGAATTAAAAATTGAAAAAAGGATGAATTTTAAGTAAAAGAAAAAATAAAAATATAAATTTAACATAGAATTTAGAAAAACAATAAAAATATTACATATAAAAAATTTAAAAATAAATTGAAAACACAGAGCTAAGTCATCTATAGTTGCGCACAGCCTCCGCCTACTCGCATTTTACTATCTGCATGGCACCTTCGAAACCTATCCCAGAGGTGGCCATAACCTTTGACATGCAAGCTAAGTTCCCAAATCTTATCGACACACTGAATCCGTCCAAGCCAAGACCCTCAATGTTGAAATTTGTCAAGAAACTTGAGGGATTGCAAGAAGTTTCCCTACCTCCAACTATTCTGAGAAGGGTTGCCTTATCTCTGGTAGAAAAAGGATTAATTAGGCAATTCACAGGACTCTAGCCATCCCCAAAGACAGTTTAGAAATGGGTAGAAAGAAACTGGATGGATAAAATAACAGGAAAGATCTCTATCAAATTCTATGGAAGGGGATACTTCACCTTCTAATTTGACACAAAGGAAGACAAAGACCTAATATTCAAAATTGGGCCTTATTCCATGGACACCAGAGGGCTATTTCTCAATAAATGGAATCCATATTTTGCCTAGAAATTGGCATTCCAAATGTTGTCCCTATTTGGGTTCGAATGCCTCATCTACCACTACACTGCTAGGGGGGTGAATTTGTCAAAGCGATTGGAAACGTTCTGGGAAAGTTTATAGACAAAAGCGAGCCAAAGGACAACATGCAAGCCTGTGCTAGAATCTGTGTCGAAGTAGATCTAGGGAAAGGACTCCCTAAGGCAATCAAACTAAAGGTGGACAACTAGATGCACATAAAGTAGCTGGATTATGAAAAACTTCCCTTGAAGTGTAAGGTATGTCATGAATATGGTCATTTGCCTAATATATGCCCAAAGTCAATTGAAACCTAAGATAATGGGCCTGAACCCTAATGGGAACCTATCAAAAAGAAAAAGAACAACCTTAATCAATCCATTAAACCTGTCCCATCCTCTTCTCCCATGCTCCCCCTTTCTGCTAGCCCTAACCTTCCTTCCTCATATGAGCCCATTCTAACATAGCCAGCCCCCATAACTTCCTCTCCCCATTCCTCCAACCCTTTTAATGCTCTTTCTTCAACTGAAGAGGATCCTCCCCCGACCTTCTCTCTTCTTTCCTCTGAGCTTTTCTCATAACCTTCTACGTCCATTCCTCATCCTCCTTCATCATCCAAGGAATCAACACCAGCAAGAATAATCACTAGAAATGTTGCTAAACTTGGACCTAGTAGAAAAGCCACCAAACATCAAAGGGATTAAGCAGCATAGAAGAACATTGCCATGGGGACACAACATTTGATAGAATCTTTCATTGGAGGGCACTCTAACAAAGAAAAAGTACAGAAAGCAGCAGGGACCAAGATAGGTACTACACCTGCGTTGCCTTCATGATGAAAGATCTCACATGGAATTGCAGGGGACTTGGGCAACCCCTAAAAATAAATGCCCTGAAAGACATCATTAAATAAGAGAAACCTGAAATCATACTTCTTCAAGAAAAAAAATTAGGAGGAGCAAACATGGATAGAATCATCACCAGAATCAGAAATTATCAAGGTGTAAGTGTACATTCCTGGGTAGCCTTGGATGGTATGGCAACAATGTGGAATCAAATATTATGGAGACTCGTTGCTACAAACAGAATGCAATATTGGATAAAACTAAAAATGTAGAGTGTAGGAGAGGGAATAGAAATAATCATCTAAAACATATATGGGCCAAATCACTACAGGGACAAAGAAGTGTGTTTGATCACTCTTCAGGAGGATATGGAAAAAGAAGAAAATTTGAACTACATCAATGGAGGTGATCTAAATATGATCCTTCATGTGAAAGAAAAATCGGGAGGCAATTTTACAACTGATCCCTCATGAGAAAAGCTTAAAAATATTATGGATGAGCACGATCTAGTGGATATTGTGCCAAAGAATCATTGTTTTACTTGGAGCAACAAAAGACTTGTACCAGGGAACATAATGGAGAGACTAGACCACTTCATTCTGGTTGTCCCGTTAACATCCCTTCACTCTACAACCACCTCCACCATCTTAGAATGTATTGCTTTTGATCAGCAACCTGGCACATTAGATCTCGGTTCACATCCAAATCTGGGACCTCTACCCTTTCGATTCAACACACTTTCGATCGATTCTCTAGAAGCAAGGAACATTATGGAAAACACCTGGCACCAGCTTGTAGAAGGCTTAGCAATGCACATTTTGGAAACAAAACTAAAAAATGTGTGTAATGCACTTAAGATATGGGTCAAAAACTCATATAAGGAGCCAAAGCATAGCAAACAAGAACTAAAAAGAGAACTGGTTGAGATCCAAAAGGATATAGAAGACCATGGAATGGACAAGCAAAAGCACGACAAGGAAAAAGGGATCTATAGGGAGAATTACAACAATAATAGAAAGGATGAAGAGAAATGGTGGATAAAATCCATAAATCTGTGGTTACACGCAGGGGACAAAAAAAACTCCTATTTTCATAAACAGGCAACATTGAGAACATTTAAGGATGCCATCATTTAAATTCAAGATGAAGCAGGGATCATGCGCACAGACCAAGCAGAGATAAAAGATGTTGCTCGACAACATTTCAAAAATATCTTATCAGAGAACACCGAGGAGGAAGATTAAGATGATCTTCTCGTACACACTACAAAAATGATAACAGAGGAAATGAAACGTCCTTTAATTAAAGACATTGAGGAGGAAGAAGTCATTAAGGCAGTTTGGACTCTTCATCCAGAGAAGGCTCCCGGCCTGGATGGCTTCTCGATTAGTTTTTATCTCATATTCTAGGAGGTCATTTGTCGAGATCTAATGAAGATGATACATTGGGTGCATCAAAAAACGAATATAGGAGGCTGGACAAACTCAACCTTCCTAGCCCTTCTCCCCAAAAAGACCCGACCCCTATCCTTTTCTACATTTACGCCCATCTCTTTGTGAAATTCTTCATATAAAATTATTTTGAAAATCCTTGCTTCTTGCATCAAAGCATATCTTCCCTCCCTCATATCAGAAAATCAAGGGGGTTTCCTAGCAAATCGACAGATAACTAACTCTATTCTTCTGGTACAAGAAGACATCCACTCTAGTGTTAGTAGGGGTGAGAAAGGTTTTGTCTTAAAACTTGATCCAGCAAATGCCTTTGATGGAGTAAAGCATTCCCTCTTGTTCGTTGTCATAAGGAAAATATGATTAAGTGAATACTTCATTTTACTCATCCAAAATTGCATCTCCAAACTTTTGATCTCTCCTTTAATCAATGTTAGGACCTCTACCTTTTTTCAATCCACGAGAGGCCTAAGACAAGGCTGCCCCTTATCAGCCTTTCTCTTTATTCTCATGGCAGAATCTTTCAGCATAGATCTAGATCATAATTGTAGAATTGGATTGGTAGCTGGTATCAAGTTCGGTGATGGGGTCAAAAAGATAAACCATTCATAGTTCACTGATGATACCCTATTAATGGGAGGAGCCTCATTATAATAGAAAGAAGATTCAAAAATCTCCTTGAGAAATTCATGCAGTACTATGGTGGGTAGATTAACCATATAAAAAGCTCCATCTATGGGTGGAATGTCAAAACAAACATAATACACAATATAGTGCAAATCTTTGGAGTCTCCTACAAGCTAAATTGGAGCCACTTAAACTACTTAGGGATGCCGGTTTGCATTGGGCCCCTTAAGACACGGGTGTAGAATAACATAACTGATAAAATGAAGAAAACGATACAACAATGGGGAACAACTTGGCTAAACCTGGCTGGAAGTATCATACTATTAAAGGAAGTTTTATATGCTCTCCCCTCTATAATTTCTCCTTGATCCAGCCCCCCATTAGCATCCACAAAAAATTACAAAAGATTCTAAGACAATTTATATGGCAAGGAGGGAAGTAAAATAAGAATAAGTTCAGTCTTGTCAAATGGAGCCAACTTACCACCAAACATGAAAGCGGTGGACTTGATATCTACATTCCCAAGCTGCTAAATGCATCCTTGGGTGGAAATATTGTTTGGCGTTTGATCTCCAGTCCGCAATCATGGTGGATGCTGGTGCCAAAAAAAAAATTGAACACAGCTAGACAACATCTATTGGATCATGACACTCCCAGCAGACCCTGTTTGCGCATATGGAAACATTGCAAAAGTGCCATTCCCTTTCTTCAAGACAACACATCCAAAGCACCTCATGGAGGTAGTAACATTAACATTTAGAATGACAAGATTATGGGGAAAAATGCCCTCTCTGTTGATCACATTCTCCTCGCCTTCCAGCAGTATCACAAGGATCAAGGAATACACGACTTAAACCAAATCTCCAGTTGGATTAGAAGCAATGGGTGATGGATGGGATGGAATTTTTCCAATTCCCCTGCACATCTTCTCGATGCTCAAGTCAAAATGAAAGAATTGCTACATGGATCAGCTCCCACCTTAAGGTACTAAGAAGACAAATTCATATGGGATCCTTTGGGAACTGTGTATGCCATTAAGGCAAGTTATGATTCACTACTTGATGACTTTCTACCTTTTCCTTCATGGGTCTTATGGAAGCAGGTTTGGAAATCTGAGAGCATGCCAAAGATCAAAATATTTATTTGGACCCTATCCAAAGGGAAGATCTTGACAACAGACAATTTGAAAAAAAGGGGCATTCAGGGACCATCTAGGTGTCCTCTCGACTCCGATGCTGAAGAGTCTATTCAAAATTTATTTGTGGATTGTTCATTTTCCTCTGATGCTTGGAGCTCCCTCTATCATCCACTAAACTTAAAAATAGAAAGAAACTCCTCCATCTATGCCACAATTGTTAAGTGAAAAAAAAGTTACCCCTGTGCCAAAAAGGGACTGAGTGCCCAAAAGAGAATTTGGGATATGCTTCTGTTTGTCCTTCTTTGGAACGTTTGGCTCATGAGAAATGGATTCATCTTCCGGGAAAAAGCTACTTTCATAAGGAACATCTTGAGCAAAACCTGGGCCTTAACTGTAGAGACTATCTATGCTAGAGGAACTATTCATATTGTTATCAAAGATCTTCAAGTGGAAGAAAGAATCATATTCCGAAGTGCCCTGGATCTCCCTTCAAGGCACGAAAAACCAAGCGCAAAGAAACTCTAGACCAATGCTCAATGGAAGGTAAGGCTAAAAGAATAGGAAATTCTAGAATGACTTGATGGAAAATGTAGACCCAGGTTATTTTTTGATGGCACCTCAAAATCTAACCTGAGAACAATAGGAGCAGGAGGGGCAATTTTCGATGAATTGGGAAGAAATATAGCCACCTATCAATGGGGACTAGGGAAATCATCAAATAATAAGGCAAAGGCCTATGCCTTACTGCAAGGCCTTCAAATAATCAAAGAGTTTAAATTTAAGAATGCAATGGTCTTTCGACACTCGTCAATAATAATACAGATGACGATGAAACTAGCACTATCTCCCAACATTGATCTTAGCAGATTAATCACTCGTTGCAGAATTTTAAACAGGGAAATTGGAGATATTTCTTTTTACCATATCCTAAGGTAGAATAATAAAATTACTGACTCTTATGCCAACTTGGCTTGTCTCTCCCTCTCGTCAACTCACTGCCCAATGTAGCTCTACCTACTCCCCACTTCCATGGATTCCTGTTGTGTTCCTGTTGTCCTAATGCTTAGTGCTTCCTTGATTTACGATGGAGAAGAGTCTATTCTTATCCTCCCTTCCATTTCTCTCTTTACCCAATCCTCCTGATCTCCCATACCAGATCCTTCCCAATCCTCCCTGCTAGATCCTTCCCGCTCACTCCTCGGGCTCTCTCCCTTCCTGTTCTTAAAGCCCCTCTACTTCCTTCATTTTTCTAGCAACTCCCTTCTATGCGCTCTTGTCTATCGAGCTCTCCACTCCCTCCACAGAGGCTCCTCTATTCTCCCAGAACCTCTCTCCTGCCTGTGAAATCCTTCCTTCGCTCCCTGTTACAGCATGTGTTGGCATTATGGCTAAAGTGTTGTCCTTGATGGCAACCCATTCAGGTGATAGATCACAATACTTCAAGTCAGCAGCAGAGATTGATGATCAGCTATCAAATATTGAAGAAAATAAGGGGTACGCAGGTACACCTTACATAAAGTGCGTACACGCAGGTCAGTGTTACATAAAGTGCATACATACCCGCAGTTATCCCGTTTAGGAGGTGCGTACCCCCAGTGCACACATTTCAAGGCAAAGAAATTCACATGTGGGATTTTCTTATGTTCTACTCTTGGTATTTAGCTGACGGTATTGGGTTATTATGGTGTCGGCTCGTGGTATTGATCCATGTTTTAAGGAAGAGCTTTCCTATATAAAGCAAAGGAGATCATTTGGCTTGAGCATGTTTTGGGTTGAATATCTTACGAGGGCTAGATCTGGTCTAGATCTAAATAAGGCGAATCTATTCATGGATTGAGATCTCTTCGGCGCATGTTCAGATCTGTAGATCTGACTGTCTGGGTTATTTCTGAAGTCTTGAAATCATCTATGCCCGAAGGTACGTAGGTACAGTGAAAGAAAAGTGCGTACGTACGCAGGAACGAAGCATTTCAAGTGCGCCGGTACGCAGGCACAGAAGGGTTGCAGGTGCGAAGGTACGCAGGCACAGAAGGGTTGAAGGTGCGGAGGTACGCAGGCACAGAAGGGCTGCAGGTGCGTACATACGCAGGCACATAAGGGTTGCAGGTGCGTACATACGCAGGCACAGAAGGGTTGCAGGTGCGGAGGTCCGCAGGCAGTTCAATGGACTCAGAGCGAGGTATGCAGGCTAGCAGTTGAGCAGGGTTCGTACATAAGCAGGCTAGCAGTTGAGCAGGGTGCGTACTGTAAGCAGGGAAGCAGTTGAGCAGGGTGAGTACAGTAAGCAGGCCAGCAGTTGAGCAGGGTGATTACGTAAGCAGGCGAGCAGTTGAGCAGGGTGCTTACTTCTCTTAAGATCTTTGTTTATCATTGTTGTGTTCTGGGTTTGGTCCTATTATTGTTGATCTGGTTACTACAGGTTATTCGGTGATTCTCTTATACTTGATGATCATTTGATGCTTATGGATCCAGTTTGAAAATTTATGAAAAGTGGTCCTTGTAAGAAAAGAAGTAGGGTTGTAGCTCCCTTCCAGGAGAGACTGGAAAACGAGAGAGAGAGTTGTAGCTCTCTGCAGGTTGCTGCCTACGTACTGGTAAAGGACTGCACCAGTACAAAACCATTGTAAAAGGAGTTTCTAATTTGAAAGAAGATAGAGACATATTGCAGTAGGTGGTTTTCACCCACATTCGGTTTCCACCTTACATCTTGTGTTCTTTGGTGTGACTATCTGTTTTCTTTTGTTCATGCTCATTATTTTATGGTACTGACATGCAAAAATAATTCAAAGAACAAATAAAGAAGATTTATTAAAAGAATTAGATAATACTGATTCACCCCCCCTCTCAGTATTATTTCCAACAATTGGTATCAGAGCAGATCCTTCAGAGAAGCTTGATCGCTTGAAGGTATATCATTCATCATGAGCAACTACGAGAGATAAGCATCAATCAGGCCACCGGTTTTTGATGGGACAAACTTCAATTATTGGAAGGTAAGAGTTACTGCCTATCTTCAATCTCTTTGTACAGAAGTTTGGGACATTGTAGAGACAGGCTACGCTTTTCCTTCAGCTTCTCCTACAGATGCAGCCGAGAAAAAGAAGTATGAAACAAATGTGAAAGCAGTCAGTACTCCATTAGGATGTATATCTCAATCAGAATTCATGAAGGTAATGCACTATAAATCCGCAAAAGAGATATGGGACAAAATTGTCACGAGCTATGAAGAAGATGAACAAGGTAATGAATATAAGTTGTTAATGGCATTTGAAGATGATGATTATATGGATGCTATAAATGTGGATAACCTTTATGATGAAATTACTAGACTCAAGAGATGTATAGAAGAAAAAAACATGATCATTGATACTCTACAATTTCAAATTGATGAAAAGGAAAAACATATTGAAAAATTAGAAGGTGAAATTGTTGGTCTTAGAAAAGTGATTGAGAAAACAAAAGCTATTAATCTCAAGTTTGTCAAAGGATTTGAAACTTTGGATGAGATTATCAATGTGCAGCGGTCTCCACTAAACAAGACAGGCCTGGGCTATAATGGAGAAACTTCTCAAGCATCCACCTCAAAAAGTTATCTTGATGCAGCAAGAAGAAATGAGCAAAAGCACAATGAAGATCATCAGGTAAAGCAGGGACGAATTACAAACAGAAACTATCAGGGGCAATCCATCTTAAGGGTGAACAAAAGCTACAACCAGCCACAGGTAAAATCTTCTCAATTTGGTTCAAGAATAGATGACAATAGAAATTACAATCAATTGGCTGGTAGATTCGATAACCGCAGAAGTTTCTTCAATGGACAATGCTTTTCTTGCCATAACTTTGGTCACAAAGCATCTCAATGTGTTTCATATAAAACGATCATGACTAGGGAAGCTCAAAAACAAAGAAGTATGACCGGGATTACAAAAAGGACCTATAACAACTTTTCGGTTCTTGAAAATGAAGTTGAATGTTCTATTTGCAATAACTTTGGTCATGAAGACTCTGAATGCAGGAGCAGGTTTCAACAGAAAAAGGAACAAGCCTCAAGCACCAAAACATGGAGAATAAAGGAACCTCAAACAGAAAGATGTGGGATAGCATTTTATGCAGAAGGACAGGAAAATCTATGGTACATTGACAGTGGATGTTCAAAGCATATGACAGGTGATAAAGAAAAACTTGAGTCTTACTCTACTCTAGAAAAGGGAAAGAAAGTCTCTTTTGGAAATGATACTCTTGCAACTATAAAAGGAAAAGGCATTGCTCAGTTAAAAGAAAAGGTCAAGGCTGGAAATGTTTTGTATGTTGATGGATTGAAGCATAATCTTCTAAGTGTCAGCCAGATGTGTGATCAAAGAACCGAGGTTATATTCAGATCAAATCGATGTCTTGTTCGTGATCTTGATACAGGTAAAACAATGATCAAAGGCAAAAGAACTCCAAATAATCTGTACATATTTGAAGAAGGACAACAACAATGCTATCTGAGCAAGGATGATGAGCACTGGTTATGGCATCGGAGCTTGGGACATCTAAGCTTTTCACAAATAAGGAAAGCATGCAAATATCAGGCAGTTCGCGATCTTCCAGATATCAAAATTCCTGACAATACCATATGCAAATCATGTCAGTTTGGAAAACAAACCAGAACTAACTTTCCAGAGAAAGAAGGATCAGCTAGCATGCCTCTTGAGCTAGTACATACAGATACATGCGGTCCTTTCAGGAAAATTACACCTCGAGGAGGAGAATACTTGATATTATTCATTGACGATTTCTCCAGGTTTGTCTGGTTAGGACTTATGAAGCAAAAAGATGAAGCATTCGAAAAATTCAAATCCTTCAAAGCCTTGGTTGAAAATGAATCAGGTCACAAAATTAAGTGCCTCAGATCCGACAGAGGTGGGGAATTTACTTCTAATGAATTTTTCGATTTCTGTGAAGAACATGGGATAAGAAGAGAATTCTCTACAGCAAGAACTCCTCAGCAAAATGGAGTTGTGGAAAGAATGAACAGAACAGTCCAGCAAATGGCTCGTGCTATGCTTGATGAGTCAGGAACTCCCGCAACCTTCTGGGGTGAAGCTGCACATGCTGCAGTTGTTATTCTCAACAAAACAAATGTCCGGGTGAACAACACTCAAACTCCCCATGAGCTCTGGAGTGGTAGGACTCCCTCAGTAAAGCACTTCAAAATCTTTGGGAGCAAATGCTATATCAAGAATACTGATGAGCAGCTTGGCAAACTTGAACCTAGAGCAGATGAAGGCATTCTTCTTGGTTACTCTCCACATAGCAAAGCATACAAATGCTACAATAAAAGACTTGGCAGAATTGTTGACAGCATTGATGTAGTGGTTGATGAGAAGGGATACATTCCTAGGCAAGTACATCATGAAGACATCGAAGAAGATGAAGGCTACCCCCAACGAAAGAATGATGAAGAAGAAGAAACTCAAGAACAACCTCAAGAAGAACCAGAGGAGAAAACAAGAATAGAAGAAAAGACTCCATCCAGATATGTTCAGAAGAATCATCCAGAATCTCAGATTATGGGGCAGAAAGAAGCAGGTGTACAAATAAGAAGAACAGTTGCAGAAGCTTCAAGCTATTTGGCATTACTCTCTTCTACTGAACCACAAAATGTGAAAGAGGCATGCGAAGATGAATGTTGGGTGAAAGCAATGGATGAAGAACTTGAGAAGATCGAAAAGAACAACACTTGGGAGTTGGTTCCTAGACCAAAAGATAAGAATGTTATCGGAACAAAATGGGTCTTCAAAAATAAATTGAATGAAAATGGAGAAGTAATTAGAAACAAAGCCAGACTTGTTTGTAAAGGGTATGCGCAGCAAGAAGGAATAGACTTTGAAGAAACCTTTGCTCCTGTTGCAAGACTTGAGGCCATCCGAATGTTCCTTTCTCTCTCAAGTTTTCAAAACTTCAAAGTATTTCAAATGGACGTGAAATCAGCCTTTCTGAATGGAGACTTGGAAGAAGAAGTGTACATTGAACAGCCAGATGGGTTCATTCTTGGAAATGATCCAAATCTTGTATGTAGACTGAAGAAGGCTCTCTATGGTCTCAAACAAGCTCCAAGGGCTTGGTACTACCGTTTGGACAAATATCTTCATCAACAAGGATTTTCAAAAGGATCAGCAGATAGCAATCTTTATATAAAAGTTGAAAATGACAAATTGCTAATACTTGTTGTGTATGTAGATGACATTATTTTTGGGAGCAATGAAGAAGCTATGAGTCAAAGTTTTGCCTTGGTCATGCAGAAAGAATTTGAAATGTCCTTGCTAGGAGAACTGACATATTTCCTTGGTTTGCAAATCCAACAAAAAGAAGGAGGAATCTTTTTATCTCAAACCAAGTATCTCAAACAGATTTTGAAGAAATATGGTATGGAAGATGCAAAACCAGTATGTACACCCATGGTCACAGGATGTAGCTTCAGTGCAAATGATGAATCTGCAGCAGTACATCAACCAACCTACAGATCTATGATTGGAAGTTTACTTTATTTGATAGGTACCCGACCAGACATCATGCATGCAGTTGGAATAGTTGGAAGATTTCAGGCAAATCCGAAGGAGACTCATCTTCAGGCAGTGAAGAGAATTTTCAAATATCTTCAAGGGACTCAAAATTATGGCTTATGGTATCCTAGAGATACAGATCTTACACTTCATGCTTATACAGATGTAGATTGGGCCGGAAGCGTGGATGATAGGAAAAGCACAAGTGGTGGTGCGTTCTTTATGGGTTCCAGACTGGTATCTTGGTTCAGCAAGAAACAGAGTTCAATTACCTTGTCTACAGCTGAAGCGGAATATGTTGCTGCTGCATCTTGTTGCACCCAACTCCTTTGGATGATGCAGACTTTGCAGGATTTTCAAATCACTTGTACACCACCAATCCCCATATTATGTGATAACACAAGTGCAATCAGCATCTCAAAGAATCCTGTTATGCATTCAAAAACCAAGCACATACCAATCAAGTACCATTTTCTCCGGGAACAAGTGCTTGAACAGAAGGTCAAGTTGGAGTATGTTCCTTCTAAGGAACAAGTTGTTGATATTCTCACCAAACCATTGCCCAGGGACACTTTTGAATACCTCAGGAAAAAGCTGGGGGTTGTTGATGCATCATCTTGTTGTTGAACCTCTTCTGATTGATGGTACAGGCTCAGGGGGAGCATCTAATGCATTGTTGGCATTATGGAGGATGTGCAAAAGGAGATCGTGGAAGTAGCTGCAATATGTATCTATCTCTTTCATGGTGGATTATGGTTCTTCGTTGCAGATCTGGTTCATATTCAGGGGGAGCATGTTCTTAGGGGGAGCATAACCCTTTTCCCTTGATGTCAAAGGGGGAGAATGAAGCTGAAGTCTTGAGATTGCCATCAAGTCCAAAGGGGGAGATTGTTGGCATTATGGCTAAAGTGTTGTCCTTGATGGCAACCCATTCAGGTGATAGATCACAGTACTTCAAGTCAGCAACAGAGATTGATGATCAGCTATCAAATATTGAAGAAAATAAGGGGTACGCAGGTACACCTTACATAAGGTGCGTACACGTAGGTCAGTGTTACATAAAGTACGTACATACCCGCAGTTATCCCGTTCAGGAGGTGCGTACCCCCAGTGCACACATTTCAAGGCAAAGAAATTCACATGTGGGGTTTTCTTATGTTTTACTCTTGATATTTAGCCGATGGTATTGGGTTATTATGGTGTCAGCTCGTGGTATTGATCCATGTTTTAAGGAAGAGCTTTCCTATATAAAGCAAAGGAGATCATTTGGCTTGAGCATGTTTTGGGTTGAATATCTTACGAGGGCTAGATCTGGTCTAGATCTAAATAAGGCGAATCTATTGATGGACTGAGATCTCTTCGGCGCATGTTCAGATCTGTAGATCTGACTGTCTGGGTTATTTCTGAAGTCCTGAAATCATCTATGCCCAAAGGTACGCAGGTACAATGAAAGAAAAGTGCGTACGTACGCAGGAACGAAGCGTTTCAGGTGCGCCGGTACGCAGGCACAGAAGGGTTGCAGGTGCGGAGGTATGCAGTCACAGAAGGGTTGAAGGTGCGGAGGTACGCAGGCACAAAAGGGCTGCAGGTACGTACATACGCAGGCACATAAGGGTTGCAGGTGCGTACATACGCAGGCACAGAAGGGTTGCAAGTGCGAAGGTCCGCAGGCAGTTCAATGGACTCAGAGCGAGGTACGCAGGCTAGCAGTTGAGCAGGGTGCGTACATAAGCAGGCTAGCAATTAAGCAGGGTGCTTACTGTAAGCAGGGAAGCAGTTGAGCAGGGTGAGTACAGTAAGCAGGCCAACAGTTGAGCAGGGTGCTTACGTAAGCAGGCGAGCAGTTGAGCAGGGTGCTTACTTCTCTTAAGATCTTTGTTTATCATTATTGTGTTCTGGGTTTGGTCCTATTATTGTTGATCTAGTTACTACAGTTGATTGGGTGATTCTCTTATACTTGATGATCATTTGATTCTTATGGATCCAGTTTGAAAATTTATGAAAAGTGGTCCTTGTAAGAAAAGAAGTAGGGGGTTGTAGCTCCCTTCCAGGAGAGACTGGAAAATGAGAGAGAGAGTTGTAGCTCTCTGCAGGTTGCAGCCTGCGTACTGGTAAAGGACTGCACCAGTACAAAACCATTGTAAAAGGAGTTTCTAATTTGAAAGAAGATAGAGACATATTCCAGCAGGTGGTTTTCACCCACATTCGGTTTCCACCTTACATCTTGTGTTCTTTGGTGTGACTATCTGTTTTCTTTTGTTCATGCTCATTATTTTATGGTACTGACATGCAAAAATAATTCAAAGAACAAATAAAGAAGATTTATTAAAAGAATTAGATAATAATGATTCACCCCCTCTCTCAGTATTATTTCCAACAGCATGAAGAGAGGGATCTGTTCACATTGTGTAGACCTTTAGGAGGAGATAAAAATGATCAATTCCAAAAACAAGATTATTTGGTCAAAGCAACAATCTGAGTTTGGGTTTCTCACTCACAAGGTGCATATCCTTGAGGAGTAGCTACGATCTTCCAACAATCTTCGCAGTCTTATTGAAGAATCACTGGAGATCCTTCGCTACATGGTAGCAAAAGAAGCAACACAGAGCTCCAGCTCCAATGTGGGAGAAAACAAAAATTTAGTAAGCAAGATGGGCAACCCTATCAACTACAATGGACAAAAAGACAATAGTTCTTAGTCCTAGATCACTACCGTTTATCCTATTCTTCTACTTCTATTCTCAGTTTCCATGTCAAGTAAATTTATTTTGTTACTAGCACGGTTTGTAAAAGTCTATAAATGTTCCTTTTTTTCATGTAATAGTGTGAAAAATCCTGCTGGAGGATTGGCTTTTGCCATCCCAACCCTATGCAGCCTCCTCACATACTCTATGGATGTAATGGCATTCTCACGCCCTCTCTTTTTTGGAATATAAAAACAACAGCTGATATAAATATAAAAATTCTGACAATAAATAGAATTAAAAAAAAAAAACTTGTATAATAAAAATAAACCATATAAATGTGAAAAAAATTGAATTATATATAAAAAAAAATAATCACTATAAAAATATATATATAAAAATAAAAATAAAAACTTAAAAAAAAGAGTTTTTTTTTTTACTTCTTGGCGGGCTCAACTCAATTGCGAGAATCAGTTGAGGGTCTTATCCGATGTTCGGAATCAAATGGAGCCCTTCTAGTGGCTGAAGTGAGCACGACCTTGGGCTGATGGAGCTGTGATGGAGAGCTACCTAGGAGCTCGACAGGGCATGGCATTGTGCGGGCAGAGATGCGTGCAACTCTATGCGCCTAGGGCCACGGGCCCGCAGGCTCCTGGGCAGGCTCAATCTGATTATGACCAAGGGCTCGAAGATGATTCTTTTAATATATTTTTTTTATGATAATCATCATTTATTTTATAACCTTTTTTTTGTTTTATGGTTTTTTTTCTTTAAATTTTTAATAAAAATATATAGACTTGTAGTTGACAAAAATTGGTTAAAAAAATTTCTACCCCCTAAGTGCCTCCTATACCACTAAATCTCAAATCCAACTACATTAGGTTTCATAAAAAATATTTAATTACATTTCTAAAATCACTTATGGAGTTTCTTTCCTAGATAAGTAAAATGGAAAAGAATCCTATTCCAATAATAGATAGAAAAATTTTATGGAAGACACAAAAGGACAAAAATCCTCCAAAGAATTACAACAACTACAACTCCATATAATGAGTATATAGGTGGAGATACAAGAAAATCACAACAAGTAATTCCTATGACAAAACATTTTAAATGGAACAGTAAAAGGATTAATAAAGGAAATTGAATAGTGGCAGTGATAATTATTTACCTCTTAAAATAAGTAGAAAATGAAAATGGAAAGAATATGAACCAATTTCTATATCACAGGCATTAATAAGAAGGCTATTCTTCTCTCGAACATCATTTCTTCTACTATTTGTGAAAATGGTGCCAACCTCATTAAATGTAGGTTTTGCACCATCTTTAAGGCCATAATATTTCCCTTACTTATAGGAGTTTTCCTTAGTACTCAAGAAATATCAACCTCTAAATATGGAGGAATTCCATCCTTATCTAAAATATCTTCCTTATTATCGTCAATTATTTCTAACACTCAAGTTCGTGTGATTGATAAATTTTTGCATACCACCACATTTAAAAAGAACTAGGGGAGGAGTCGGTTCCTTTAGACTAAACCTTGAAAAGTCCTATCCTAAGGTTTCAGGTTTCTTATCCCAACGATGATCAACCTTTGATAATATAGAAAAATTCCTTCCTTATCTCGAGTTTTAGCATTCACATCAGATCTCTTAACATCATCTATAATAGTATTACAAGTCAAAAACTTCACAAATATCTACATATTACTTGGGAGATGAAGGATAAGCAGAAGGGTATGTTCTTCCCTATATTATAAATGACTACACCTCTATCATTGTCAAGGTCATGTCTAGTGAACATCAACCTTTGATGATTTCGAGGAATTCCCTCGTCTTGAGTTTTACCTTTGGCATTATTGACAATCTCTGAGCTATCAACTTCATATGTAATCTTCATCCCGGGTAGAGTTTTTAGATTTGCATTCCACCTTCATAAGTAATTTTCATCCCCGGTAGAGTTTTGAGATCTTCACGATTTTTTTTAGTTAGTAATGTGAAATATATGATGAGGTAAGTGTTTTGATGTTCATATGAATTTACTAGATATTTTGTTTATATGGCTACACTAATTCCTATCAAGATCAAAGACCTTACCCTCCATTGTAAAGATTAGGACACACATATTTTCACTTACCTTTTGTAAAACATATTAAAAACGGTTTTGCAAATTTGTCAAGATGCTACACTACACACATATTCCTTTGCAATTTAAAAAGAAGAAATGATATTAATATCCAATAAATTTATATAACTATTAGATAAAATTAAAAATAAATAACATAATATTATATGTTAGACAAACTCTCGAGTGCTTTGAACACCCTATTTCAAATATCCTAAAAAATAATTAAAATATTAAAATGCAAATTAAATCCACACTGAATTGTAAATGCCAAGTCCATAATAACGTGACTAATGAAATAAAATAGGTAAAAAATGGTAAAAGTATGAATTTAAGCCCTATTGGAAAGATGTGTGTTGGAAAGATGTGCATTTGAAAGGGAAAAAAAACATTAATGGAAAGAAACACCAAAAAAAACAAACAACCATAATCATCTGCTGAACCTAGACAAAAAAAAATGCATGCGCCAAAAATTTCAAAGAGGCGTGGATTTTATTGAAATTTTAAAAAGCATGAACTCTCAATTGAAGAGAGAGCATGGAATCCCAAAGGAAATAGAGGTGGTAAAACTCTTGTAGCCGTTGAAGGGAGCTTGGCAATCCCCATATTAAGTCTTATCATTTTTCTAGCATCTTCCTCCTCATCTATCCATATCGAGTGTGGAGATTCTTGTGTCTTTCACTATATGTGTGGTTAGAGTTTGGGCTTGTCTATGTCGAGTTTGTGTCTAAGTCAGTCATGGTTGTGTGGGATAGAGGAGGACGCTGACAAGAGAAGGGCAAGGCAGGAAAGTTGAGTTGTTTAACAATTTTTTGGACTCATATAAATAATTTATCTCTCAAAAATGGTATGGATAAAATTCTATTCTATTTCAGTGTTTTTGTTCATCTCTGCTTTGCTGTAAGAACTAATTCCATTTCATAATTTTGTATTTTTGTTTTGTGCATTGTAAATTATTGGAGTGAATGTAGGGCTGCCGTTGCAGGGAAATGAATGAAAGATGGAAGGAAAGAGGTGGTTGAAGTTTCTGTTGTTAAAAGCATCCCAATTAGCTCACTGAAGATGTGAAATCAAATCCCGATTCCAGGTATATAGAGATGACCCTGTATCTCTACTTTTGATTAGTTTAAACATGGTGCTTTAGCCATTTTTATTGAATTTAAGGCTCTGATTCCTCCTCAATAATTTCTATTAAATTTAAATTTTCCTTTATTGCTTTAATCGTCCTCCTCAATAATTTTTATTATATATAATTTCTCTGTCATTGCTTCATGAAGTTATCCCCTGTGAATTCAAGCAACACTAGCTTTTCAATGACTTCTCATGGCTCTATATTTGGGTTTAATCTGTTGTGTATTAGTTTATTTTGTGGTTTTCTAGTATAACCTCTTCTTTATTACTTTAACCCATTGCTTTTTTTGGACATGCCTTGTTGTGTATTTTGTTCTTTGTTCATTTAACTTGTGGGTTTTCCCCTTTTGGGTATAAAAATATACATTTTTGAAAGTGGATTCCTATTTTTTTTCATTATTTAAATATGTGATAGAAAGGCTTATCATTTTTATATAAAAGACAACTTGATAATTTTGCATTATATCTTATTCAAAATATATATTTTTCTCTAATATTTATGTGGTACTAAATGCAAATTTATTTACGGGAAGGACTTCACCTCCTAGTTTTGCTAAAAGGGGTTTTTCCTAGAGTAAACATTGATGTAGTTATATATATTCTTTTATTCTCCCAAGTACTGTAAGAGAATTATTTATACAATTATTAATAAAATTATTTTTTATGGAAAGGGTTAAACTCTTTCGTAGTGCTCAAGTAGCACGGGCACCATTCTTCTTTGAGTAGTGTAGTTATCTTTGTTTGTGTTGATTACTTTTCTTTAAATTCATACCTGTCAAAACACATTTTTTTAAAGATACATTTACTTTACAACATTTATATATATGAATCATGTCATCTTACTCTTCAATGATAATCCATTCATATTATAACACTTATCACATTTGCATCTAATTTATACAAATTATACAATCTTTCACCATACATTGAAAAACACTAAATATCACTCTAATTAGCAAACCATTCATATTGGTTTTTATTTTTTTGGTTTTGATTTTCATTGATTTATAAAACTTTTTATATTGCATTATTTTATATTTTATATGATTAGATAAGAGTATACATATATAATTTAGTTTTTTATATATTTACTGTTTTTAAAATTGTATATATATGTTTGTGATTTTGAAAATGTATTTATGTTGATATATTGAATTGATATTGTATCATGTTACTTTGAAATTGAGTAAGTGTGTGTTTAGTTGAATTGTGTGTTTGGTTGTTTGAAATTTCATATATATGTGGGTGGTCTTGATAATGATTATTTTCTTTTGTATTTCGACACCAAATTGAATATTGTGTTTTTGCTTATTTGGACTTGTATTTTGTACGTTTCTTTAATTGAAATCCCATGTATATGTGAATTCTTGTATGAATGTTTATTTATGAATATTTGTATGTAATTTGAAATTGTAATCATGTGTTTGTTGTATTGAATTATGAATTTGAATCGGCAAGCATAATGTAGATTTTAATTTGTATATTGTGTGTTTGTTTGAACTTGTACTTTGTATATCTCTTTATTTGAAATTTAATGTATGTATATATACATATATACATATATATATATATGTATATATATATATATATATATATATATATATATATATATATATATATATATATATATATATATATATATATATATATATATATATATATATATATATATATAGATATCTGTGTGTGTGTGTGTTTATTTATGAATATTTGTATTGTATGTGGCTCGAAATTATAATTATGTGTCTGTTGTATTGAATTGTGATTGTAATTAATTGTATGATGTGTGTTTCCTTACTTGGAATTGTATATTATCTCTTTTTCTTTTTGAATTTGTATTTTGTGTTCCATATTTAAAAATTTAAAATTGTATGTTTGCTTATTTAAATTTGTATTATCTGTGTTGTCTGAAATTGCATATATGTAACACCCCTCCCTTTTATGTAAAACTTTGCTATCCTAAGCTGAGAAAAGCTAGGTTTGATGTGTAGGAATAAAAGTAAATACTCTATGAAATAAATAAAATAATTGATCACTTGGAAAAGCAAGACACCAAGAGAGGAGATTCTTGCCAAATCCCATTGGTGAATGGGAATCGATAATCTCTTCATGATAAGACTTCTAGATCAAGACCTAAATGAGCTTAATGGATTTGGAGATAAATATCCATTAAGCTACCTAGTTGGAGAAAGATCCTAAGTTAAGGAAAAAGATAAAATACTTGCGAGAGAAAAGACAAGATTTTATGAGGAAAATACTTGTGAGAGATAAAGGCGAGCTTTTCTAGAAAATCCTAGGGAAATGGATAAAACGATCCATAGAAATGGGACGCCACTAATGGAAACCATATCATGAAAGAGGGTATTAAATACCCATGGAAGATATCAACATGAGGTAGTTGATCCGTTGAAAGACATCTCGGCTCGGGGGTGAACTCAAAGCAGGGAGTTCTAGGTTGGGTGGCGGTGCTTGATTTTCCAGGTGACATTATTTCAATTTCTTTTATCGAATTCCATTGCATGGTATGTGTTGTATGTTGGTCCTTACCTTGTATATTGTTGAATTCTCTCAACATATGTATATAGCTGCATGTGTGATCATTGTGTAGAAGCGTGATTGAATAATGATGCATGAAGCAACTAGGTAGGATGAATAATTATGTTTTAAGGTTTCCATCATATAGCTGGTGGTTCAGGTTATCCATGCTAGGCCTTTTTCACTATGAATTGCATCTACTAAATGTCATCTTAACTATTTATTCACTATTGTTAATATTGCATAACGTATGCCAATAAGACTATGAACATTTTATATGGAAAAGTTAACTACAATGTATTTATGACAATGTCTCCATTAATGCTTCTGTTAAATCCTTAGAGGAACGAAACTTGAATGTAGGATTGTGAATGATCATGACTGATACCTTCCACTGTGATGTGATTTATGCATGAGTAGAATTGCAGGTATTAACTTTGTCTCTGGGATGATTATATATGGACACATATGGCAACTATTGCATATAAGTTTAAGCCAAGTTAAATTTAGTGAAGGAACATAATATGGGGTTTTAATATTGGATGGAGGTATGTGACAAATGGTATGATAGCTCTAAGTTGAAATATTGCGGCCTAGGGGCCAACCCACCTATGTAGGGTATTAATGAGATGTAGGTCCTAAATTGGGAAGTTCAATAAGCTCTGTCGTTTTCATTCTTCCTATAACACCGTTATGATGAAAGCAAAAAACAAGAAAAACAAAAAACCTGTGACAAACATATGCATACCTAAATCCTAGATTCTGCCCCACCTTGTGAATAGTAGTAGGATCTACCCTATTACACATAGAGTCTAGCTCAAGATATTCCTTGTGCATGCATAGAATTTAGTCTACACGCTCATGGTTTAATTTCCTTTGTTTTACACATAATATGATTGTTAAAACAATGAGACTTATAGCATAAGTCTATAGACATTAATATATGCACAATTAATAAGTTTCCAAAAAGTAAAGGTTTCGTTAAAGTTATAAATTCCTCTCTATTTCTTCCCAAGTAAAAATAAGAAAATTATATTGGGACGTACTATATTCTTCACACAAACAAGCCTTTAGGGACCTAAAGTGTCTCTAGAAAGCTAAATATGGCCAAGAAGTAAAATATGTGAGCATTTAAAATAGTATGTTGCAATACTCTACATAACTCAAATATTGAAATTATTCTTACAAACAAAGTAGAAAGGAGAATCATGGTAAATTGGGAGGTTCAAAAATTAAAGACAATGGGTCAAATTTCTTTTAGGAATTTGTTAAGATATATTTACAAATAAAACCACAATAACTGCTACTACTCACTTTTAATGAACTTGGATATTTTAGGACAAGAAGGTATGACTAATTGAACCATACATTGGGCTAATGAACAATTGTAATTTTGAATATTTATGCAAATACATGGTCCTGCCATAAGTATAAAATCATAATTTAGGATTGTCCAAAGCTTGCCATGACCTAAGGCGAACTGGCTGCTTAATGTGATTAATATGACTTAACTATATTCTATGCTTAACATAAGATCCTCAATTATCTTAATGAGTGCAAGATTCTTTCACGGCCACTGGCTCAAGCGCTGAGAAGCCCTACAAAACTGTAGTGCAAAAGGTACGCCACAAGAAACATGATGTTTCGATGATGCCATTTTAGACGCTCGAAACCTTTCCTACCATGTTAAGAATTCCTAGAGGTTTAAATCCTTGGACATCTGGTGCAATGCTAGAACCACGAATATGCACGAAGCAAATATGGTGATTTCAAGTTTTGATTTTTGAGGATTGTGAATAGGGAATTTAGGACCCAATCTTCCATATAAATGATACGAAGATCGATGGATAGGTGTTGTATACCTTTTTGTTAATATATTTGAAAGGTATAGATTGGATTAAAGGCACAACACACAGTGTGAGATGACGAGTTGAGATGATCGTTTTTATTTATCTGTGGTGAGTACTTATCAATTTTAGAGAACCATAGCCCCTTGATTATCTATTAAACAGGAAACAAGAATTCTCTAAAGTTATAAAGTAGTTGGAAGTGATAGAGGTAAATCATGACCATGAAAAAATATATCGAGAGAATGAATGATACTAAAATAAACTATGAAAGGATTTTATTAATGAAGGGAGTTGTTCCTTTTCTACTAAATAAAAATAAAAACTTTCCAAATAAATCAAGTCCAATTCTTGAGTGATAGAATCACAACATGGATAAATTCACTTCCACCTGCTTTATTTTAAGTAATCATGGGTTGAGTGATTGTGTGTGTCTACCCCAAACCTATAATACTTTACTATGAGCGATGATGTTGGGTTTTCACAGCTTTAGGAATGGTTCTTTTTATTGGTACATTTAAAGCTAAATAGACACCTTCCCAAGTAGGTTGATGGATAAAATCCCATTAAGGGTTGTTTTTTCCCTTTCAGTCCCCAATACCACCTTTTTGTTGGCCCTATTTGCCGATCTAGAGGCTTTTAAAATAATTTGGTGCGGCATAATGGTTATCCTATCTTGGTGTTAGGGAGAAAAATGTCAATATCTACCTTATTTTAGAAAAAGAAACTTGCTTGGACATGCCATGCCAAGGTGTCAAATTGTTATCACTCACTTCTCAAATAAGGATAAAGAGCATCTTCAATACCTTAAAGCATTCAAATTGCAATCCATCCTTAAAATAATAACCTTATTCATCTCGGGTAATCCTAATACTAGTAGAGGTATTATGAAATTATTAGTTTCTTTCTGGTTGAAAAAGTAATAAGAACACGAGGTGTTCTTCAGGCCGTTGACAACTATCCCAAAGGTAGGCAAGCGAGTGAAGCTACTAGACTTGTAGAAAGAAGATGACAACTTGTTGTGAGTTGTCATTCTCGTGCCTTGTCATGTAATTTGGATAACACCTATCCTTACTTGCACATAGACAAGTCACACTAGGAAAATATCACTCATCTTATCTTCTCCTGTCTTATTTTCTCCTTGTGTGGAGGTTACATGGTGTCTATTCGATTAGCAGTTCTTTGATATAAATACCCCTCCTACCCATACATTGGTATCAAATTTCATCCGCTTCGGTGCTAAAATTTTATTGGTGGTATTTTTCTTTAAATTTCCTTTGAATTCTTCCATAGAGGGAGATATTGCAAGGTGTTGCAGTCATTTAGTAAGGGAGGCTGAGAAATGTCGCTGAGGCCATCGTCGCAAAAATTCCTAACTCGAAAGAGGACAACGAGGTGTTATCAAACATCTGGAGTCCTAATGGGTGAGGTTGAGTCACGTGTGGAGACTCACAATCTGGAAGAGGCTCAACAAAAATGTTGTCTATGCTCACAATGGTGACTCTCATATAGCCTTTTCTATGATGGCTTTTCTCATATGAGGCAATTCCCATGCTTTTTCTGTTTGGTGTTTCTAGTATGGTTTAAGGTATACTAGCTCACTTCACTTTAAATTCTTGCCAACTCTCCTTGATTTCATAAATATTCTCCTCATTCTTAGTCACAACGAGAAATCATGAAAACTTATGAATTAATTTGAGGGTTCTGACCAATGAATTTTTTCCTGAAGCCAGTCTGATGCATCATATGGGAGATAGGATAGGCATCTTTAATTACATAATCACTGCATAACCCAGCCTTCTATCCCTCTTTTAAAATCTTCTTCAAAATTATTGTACATGGTTTGGGTGAAGAGGATTGAGGGTTTTCTAATGTTAATTACTGAAGATGTTTCCTGCCCCATTTAAATTTAAATAATGAATTGAGAAGGAGTTTCACCGAAATCCATTCGTAATTAGGTTAAAATTATTGTATTAGGTTTGGGCGATTGTGAAATTTGGTCTGTTAAGGATTTTTATTAATTCATTGAATTCTCGAAGACATAGGACACCCAATTTAAATAATGAATTGAGGAAGGACGTTAATCTAAGTCAATTCAAAATTAACTGAACCGTCTGAACACCCAATGAAAAAAATAGCGAAATGTTTTGGTCAGATTAGCAATACAATCTGATGTATCTGGAGACATGAAATTTTCTCCACTCATAATGGAATGCTTGGAATGTTTGGTGATGTGCATCTGTGGAATGATCTCCTTCAAAGATCTAGGAGATAGGATGCATCCATTAAATTTTGTGAGAGTTTTTTACTTTATACACTATCCGTTGTGGCTACATATTGTGGTAGAATTAAAAGTAATACACAAAATAAAAACAATTCACATGTTAATTAAATTCCATAAGTAGAAATGCAAAATTGGTCACTGTTATATTTTTCCTAATTATTAAGTGTTGTAAATTATGTAGAAGGTGAATTTTTCATTTCATTATATGTTCCCTGAAACTTAAGTTATAATTAAATTCTCTTATGAGGGCACAAGGACTATATACCATGACCCATGAGGTAAAAGTGGTTTAAAATACTTTACATGATAGACCTTGCTCATATTTGAACTTGATAAATGAACAAATTGTATTGTATGACTATTGGATTCAAAGTTGGGATGAGAAATTCTAGTGATGTGGTCATCATGGGGAATAGATAGACATGGGAGTGCTAAAAAGAGTAATGGGGAATAAAGAAAGTTGAATACTATGTGTAAGTTTTTACCAATAGGTCTCTTCTGCCATACTATCAACATATTACTTTACTCATATTAAGGCTAAAATTATGAGTTGCATGATTGCCATGCAAGGACATACCTTAACTAGAATGTAGATGATACTTATAAGAGATCTTAATGGAAGAAATGTTGAACTCTTATGAGGTAAATGGAAAACGGAAAAGATAAAATGACAATTACAATTTCTATAGATCATGGACAACACATCGAAAGATTTCAAATAAAAGTATATATATGGACATAAAAACATTGATGGTTAATAAAGTGGGTTTCAACCTAAAACAAATTCTAAAAATTTTACTCGTGACAGACAGGTCTTGGTATGAAGTATGAGACTATGTAATTTTATTATTGTGATTATTGGTGCATGTACATGTAATGATGCAATTCATTTTTGATATTGTTTTGGATGAGTCATTTAATTCACCCTTAGTAGGAAAATGCTCCAAATATACACTATTGGAGGGACCTAAACCTTACTAGGTTATTATTCATATATTCAATAGAAAGATGTGTAATTAAATGAACATGCATATTTTTGAACCTACAGGTTTCCTTGAGGAAATAAACATCTCAATAGTTATAACTAAAGTAGATAAGAGGCACAAATTATATTCCAATCTAGATGGAACTAGGGTCAGAATTGGTGAAGGAAATGCACAAATGCAGTACACCTCATTGTATGCATGTTGGAAAAGACATCAATAAATTATGACTCTAATAAGAAAGTTAATGGGATTGACACCAAAATTAAATCTAGTGTAAATACATAATGGGATTGTAAAACCAACTCTTGTTACTTCTCAATCAATAGTAGAAAGACAATATAAGCTTAAGAGAACATTCTCAAAGGTTCAATCAAATGCGGATATGTAGAAATTTGTAACTTAGAGATTGCAACTTGAAACTCCACAACATTAATGTACATATCCATCATGATACATATGGGGTTGTTTTAATATCTCATAGAGAGGAACCTTTCACAAATTTACTTACAGTAGGATGATTGAAGATCTTACAGCTAAACTTTTTGAGGAAAGTGATAAGGGAATAATGATCAGTGCATTTCTACGTAGCATAGGAGGAGGGGGAGTGATGAGAGGTGGAGGAGGAGGAGGGGGAGGAGGAGCAGGAGGAGGAAGAGGAGGAGGAGGGGGTTGGCGGCAGGTAGAGGTGGAGGAGGAGGAGAGGGGGAGGAGGAGGAGGGGGTGGAGGTAGAGGAGTAGCAGCAGGATAAGGAGTGGGATAAAGGGGAGTTGGAGGGAGGAGGTGGTGGTGGTGGGGGGGTAGGAGGAAGGGGGGATGGGAGAAGTGGATAAGGAGGAGGAGGAGGGGGGGTGGGAAGGCAGAGGTGAAGGAGGAGGGGGGGCGATGGCGAGGCAGAGGCGAAGGAGAAGGAGGAGGAGCGGGGAGGTAGAGGTGAAGGTGGAGGAGGGCAGGACGAGGTAGAGGACTCTACCTCCCTACCTCACCCTCCTCCTCCTCCTCCTCCTCTGCCTCCTCCTCCACATCTACCTTTGCCCCCTCCTCCTCCTCCTCCTGCCCCTCCACCTCCAGCCCCACCTCTGCCTCCCCCTCCTCCTCCTCCTCTTCCTCTACCTCCTCCCCCACATCTACCTTTGCCCCCTCCTCCTCCTCCTCCTCCTCCTCCAGCCCCTTGACCTCTGTCCCCACCTCTGCCTCCCCCTCCTCCTATTTTATGCTTGCCTCCCTCATTGTCTCCTCCCCTTCCTCCTACTCCTCCTCCTCCGTTTTCACCACCTCCACAACCCCCTCTTTCTACCCCCTCTCCCTCCTCCCCCTCCCTTGCTGCCTCCTCCCACCCCTCTTGCTCTACCTCCTTTGCCTCCGTCTCCAACCATGCTGCCTCCTCCCCTCCCACCTATGCCTCTTCACCGTTGCATCCTCCTCCTCCTCCGCTACACATATCACCCCACCTTGCTTTCTTTCACTCTCTTCCTCACTCCCTCCTCTATGTATCCCCCCTTTCTCCACCTTCGTCTTCCTTTCCCTCTCCCCCATTGCCTCCTTCCTTAATTTCCCTCTACCCGACCCACTCCATCCCTCCCTCTTGCACTCTGACTGCCTACCATGCACCCTTCTACTCTTCATCTCTTCCCACCACCATTTCCCTCCCTCTCTCCCTTTTCCACATAAAATCTTTCATAATATCTACAACACATTATACTATTATACTCAAATAATGTTTAAAAAAAAATTATATTGTTACATTAAATAAAATTCACAAATCTAATAAACAAATATGTCATCACCTATAAGGCTCTTTTGTAAAATAAATGAATATAGTTTTACAATATATTTAATTTTATACTATAATTATTATTTAGTTAGATTCTTTTTTTTTAATAATATTAGAATATTTATATAAATAATAAGCAAATACTAATAACATAACACATACTCCCAGATAATAAATATATTTTAATGCTTTTCGAATTCTCAATATTAAAAAATAAAATATATAATATAATGAAAATATTATGTAATAGTATACTCAATAATGAATAAAATAATTGGTTTAATAAAATATCTGTAATATATAAAACAATAAAACACATTAAAAATTAAAATTAAAAGACATAAATGATAATATATTTAAAAACAATTATCATTGTCCTTGTAATATTACAAACACTCATTTTAAAATATCATCCCTAATATATCATCACGAATTAAATTTTTTTATATAAAATATGGAAATATTTATTGTATAAAACGTTTAACCTAAAATAAACTAATTTATAAAAAATTTTAAAAATCTACGTAATTCATAGTTATTATGTATATAATTTTGTTACTTTCTTTTATATAACTTTGCGGTGGACACAATATTTTCTGGTTGAAAATCTTAGCATTTAACACGTGTGTTTGTATATCGACGTCTATATAATTCTTCATTAAAAAGACATGTTATCTCCCAAAAAAATCCAAAACGTTTGAGCTACTTCCATGACAAATATATGACCGCTTTACATTTGAAATGGTTTATCATAAGCAACTACGTGTTAATTAATTTGAGACAATCCATGGAGACACTTGATTTTATTTGGCGCTGGATGTATGGTTTTGTTTAGCATTCTGTTGCTAAGGAAACTACAAGAAGGAAAGATGTTTACAAGTAAATTCATTGTTTAGATGACTGTCGGTATATCCACCCACGTAAGCACTGCCCCTAACAATTCAAAATGTAGAACTTCTTCGATCCTTGTTTGACAGGTAAGTCGTTCTCAGATTATGGACTTTTTATTGGCAATATAATTGCACGAATGTTAACTTAATTGACTTATTTCTATATATTAAACCCTATCAGCAGTTCTGAATATGATTATTTCTTTACCCTAAACGGTTGCTATTAAATTAAATTGCAAGGTGAACGGAGAAGTACATTTTTTCTTGGCCATAGGGCTTTGACGCTCTTAAAAGCTGGACTCGAGAATAGTTTGTGACAAAAGCAAGAAGTGCCTAAGTTACTCATATTCATGGACGTAGCTAGTATCAGATTTTTACAGCAAAACTGAGAAAATAAAAATGTAAGTGAGATTGGTACACATAGCATATGGATGAGATAACCCGGACACTCTAAACTGCACGTTCCTAACTGGATACTTTAATTTGAACGTTCATAGAAATAGTAACACAAAGCAACGATCAACACAGAATTTTAGGAATAAAATAAACGCATTGAAGTAGCAACACAAAGCAACAGTATACACAGAAAAATTGACGAATAAAAGAAATATAGAAATTTGAGAACATGCTGAAAATATGATATGCTACACATAAGTATTATATTTGTTATTTACCTATTTATGATGGAGTGTCCAAGGATGAATTGCATATCTATTTACCTTTTATAATGGAGTCTCCAAGGATGAAAGTATGCAACCGCGGCTACTAATAACACATCAAAAATCAATTAAGATTACACGAAAGTTTCGAAACAAACTACCAAAAAAACAAAAAAATGTGTAAAAGCTTCCAAGAATGAAATCATACCAGATTTTTGCTAAAAGGTTCGTCTCCATGCATCCAAAGCTTCGTCTCTCTGCCTCTGAGCAACATAAACGACAGAGCAACTGTAGACACCACCTAAAACACAGAACAAATATATACAGACAAACATGTGCATCGACCATCCACACGACCAACCTACAGTTCAGAGTGCCAAAGATATCGGAGGAATGAAATGAATGCTTTAAAACTGTATGTGGTTTCATAGAAATATTAGGCACTAAATAAGGAAGTTAGGTCGACATTGCCCCATTTCGCAGGGATTAGATTGGAGCTGTAGTGAAATCATTGTAGATAATTCTCCGAATATTTATACGGTGATGCATACGAATCTTCATTTTTCTTTCCTTTTTAATCATGCCCGTTTTCCTTTTGATTTTGGCAATATTATTGGGAATCAATCGTAATAATGTTATACTCCTTTTTATAGATATATAAATTCAGTTTTGTCAGGCCAGGGTAACTCCAGAATGAATGAGCGGAAGAAAACTGATTGCATTATTCACTAGCTAACTATCATTTATATACATAAATATGACAGATCAGTTCATCTTCCTGATGACTGTCCAGTTCACCCATCCGTTGAGGATTAGGTGTCAACATTCCCCCCCTTAATGTGAAGGGATGTTGGTGAGTCCAAGCATCGTTCTGAATCTTTCAAGCTTTTCTCTTCCAAGCGCTTTGGTGAAGATGTCTGCAATTTGCTCGTTTGTGGAACAATGATGGAGATGGATTGTTTTGGCCTCAACATGATGTCGGATCAGATGATATTTAGTATTGATGTGCTTAGTACGATCATGGAACTTTGGGTTCTTGGCCAAGTTTATTGCAGAGGTGTTATCAATCATGAGTGGAGTTGATTGTATTTGTTTTACCTGCAAATCTTCAAGAATTTTCCTGAGCCACACAATTTCTTTCGTTGCTTCAGCTGCTGCCACATATTCTTCTTCTGTTGTGGAACCTGCTGGTACTGGTTGTTTGCATGATCTCCAGGAGACAGCTCCTGATCCAAGACTCATAGCATATCCTGAAGTAGATACCCCAGTTTCTTTGTCTCCATCGAAGTCTGAATCAGAGTATCCAATCAAGTTGAAGTAGTCCACCTGTGTATACTTGATTCCAAGGTCTTGAGTTCCCTTCAAGTACCTTAGAACTCTTTTTGCAGCAGACCAATGTCCCTCACAAGGCTTTTGCATAAACCTGGAGAGGATTCCAACAGCAAATGAAATGTCTGGTCTGGTAGTAGTGAGGTAGATGAGACTTCCTACAAGCTGTCTATACTTTGTTGCATCCTCAAATTCCTTTCCTTCAATAGATGTGAGCTTCAAGTTTTGTTCCATTGGAGTAGAAAGAGGATTGCACTCTGTCATGCCAAATCTGTTTAACAAATCTCCAATGTATTTCTTTTGAGAAAGAAATATGGACTTTGGATGTTGGGTTACTTCAATGCCAAGATAGTAATGAACATAGCCCAAATCAGTCATTTCAAAAATTTTTCCTAATTCTTTCTTTATGGATGCAATATAGCTTTCATTGTTCCCTATCATTAAAAGATCATTTACATATACCACAAGATATACAACTGTTTTGCCAACTTTCTTAACAAATAAAGTTGCATCATCAAGATCAAAATGATTGAAGTTGAGTTTCAGAAGATGCTCAGTTAGTTTTTCATACCAGGCTCGTGGTGCTTGTTTGAGGCCATACAAGGACTTCACAAGTTTGCATACTTTATGTTCATGTCCTTTCACAGCAAATCCTTCAGGCTGGGACATAAAAACATTCTCTTTTAGATCTCCATTCAAGAATGCAGTTTTTACATCCATTTGATGGACTTTCCAACCGTTCTGAGCAGCTAGTGCAAAGAGTGTCTGGATGGTGGCCCATTTTGCTGCGGGGGCAAAAGTTTCCTCATAATCGACCCCTTCCTTTTGTGCAAAACCTTTTGCCACAAGCCTAGCTTTGTGCTTGTCAAGTGAGCCATCAGCTTTGTACTTGTTCTTGTAGACCCACTTGCAGCCAATTGGTTTGGTTCCAAATGGAGGATCAACCAGCTTCCAAGTGCCATTCTTTATGAGGGCATCATACTCCTTCTGCATCGCTTCTTTCCATTCATCATGAGAAGCAGCTTCTTTGAAGGAAGTTGGTTCAAAATCTGTAGACAAATTCAATTCACAATCATAAGTAACATCCATATCAACAGGTGACTTAGAGTTATCTACATCACCTCCATCTTGTCGGTTTGTATTTCTGGTTCCTGTTTTTCCAATTTCATCAGGATGAACACTTTCAAGTGTCTTTGTCAGCCACTTTGGGGGACCTTTCTGAGATGGTCCAGGCTGCTCTGTTGATTGAGTTGGGTCTGAATCAAGATTGAGTCTCCCAATTCCATCAATTACATCACTTAAAGCATCATCCGTTGTTGGAGTGTCATGCAGGGGAGATTGTTCTTCAGAAGAAGATTCCACATGTTGATCTAGTATAGGAATCCCCCCTTCAAGATGTGGAATCTAATTATCAAACTCTTGAAATGATTTCGGTTTTGTGAATTTATCCAAGCGATTAAGCTGTCGCTCAACAATACTGTAAGATTTGAATGATTCAAGAAAAATGACATCTCTAGATAAAACAAACTCTTTATTTACTTCATCATAGAGGCGGTATGCTTTAGATGTGTTTGAATACCCCAGGAAGATACACTTACGACTTCTAGCACCAAGTTTGTTTCTATGTACCTTTGGTATTAAAGCATAACAGGTGGAACCAAAGATCCTGAGATGTTTTCCCGAAGGAACATGTCCATACCACAATTCATAAGGAGTCTTGTTTCTTATAGCACTAGATGGACATCTATTCTTTATATATGCAGCACATAGAACAACATCAGCCCAAAACATTGTCTTTACATTTTTGAAGAAAAGCATGGATCGTACAATATTCAAGATTGTTCTATTCATTCTTTATGCTACACTATTCTGTTGAGGATTATAAGGCACAGTTGTTTGATGTTTAATCCCATGTTGGCGAAGATAGTGTTCAAATTCATTTGATGTATATTCTTTTCCATTATCAGTGCGAATAGACCCAATATGAGATTGTGCATCATTTTCAATCCACTTATGAAAATTCTTGAATGTTTGAAAAGCATCAGATTTGTTCTTTAATAAATAAACCCAACACATTCTGGTGTAATCATCAATAAATGTCATGATATATTTATTTCCATTTGCAGAAGGAACAGGCATTGGACCACATAAATTTGAATGAATGAGTTCAAGCTTCCTATGTGCTCTTGAATGTGAATCATGAAAAGACTGTTTGCTATGCTTTCCTAGAATGCAAGCATCACATTGCTTATGTTTTCTAGGAATTGTAAGCAAACCAGCAACACCATTTTTCTTCAACAAGCGGAGACTATCATAGTTTAAATGTCCAAATCTAGCATGCCATAATAAACTTGACGGAAGTGTACCTTCTTCATAATGAGAAATATATGAGAAATGTTGTGCATGAGCAGAGGTTCCTTGCAGTTTAAGAAGTCTTTCTTCTTCTATACCCCTCATGACAAGTGAGTGGTCAAATGCCTTTCTTACCTCAAGCTTTCCATCAAACATGTGAATGGAGTGACCTTTCTGTCAGATGTGGACCAGGGACAACAAGATTCTCTTGAGTTGTGGGAGATATAGAACATGATCCAGAAGAAAGTCTAGAAGACCAGGCAGTTTAAGCCTGATTGTGCCAAGCCCTGATGGCTTGATTTTTGACTGATCTGCAAAGTATACTGCTCCATCAACATTGTCAGTGAAATCTTCAAAAAAATCTTTCCTATGAGTCATATGACAGGTTGCTCCTGAATCAAGCAACCAATCATTTTTCGAAGAAGCAAGTGAAGCATTAAACAAATCTTCATTTACTCCAATGTTACATTGTGCCTCAATATAGTGAGCGGATTGAGGTGCTTTACCTTTGTCTGTGTCATCATTTTTACCTTTCTGCTGATTTCTTCTCTGCTCAATTTTGTCCCATGGTAGCTTGCATGTAGAAGCATCATGTGATCCATTTCGTTTGTAGCAAATGCAATGCAGATCTGCCATTTTTGCTTGAAAATGTCTGCCCCCCTGCCTCTGAAGTATCTTCCTCTTCCTCTTCGTCCACCTCTTCCTCTTGTAGAATCTCGAGCAGGATGCTTTTCTTTATGAGCAAGGCAAACAGTCTCTTCAGAAGATTCAGGGACTGTTTTCTTTCCAAAGGCTTTCTCTCTTTCAGCAAACTTTTTCACAAGAGAGTCAAAGGTTATATCTTTAAGATTTCCATTTGCTTGTAATGACTCAAGATAATTGGAGTAGGTAGGATAGAGTGCTTTGAGAAAGGCAATAAGAGAGATATCCAACTCAACCCTAGTGGATTTAATATCATGCATTATGGACTTTATTTCAGATGCAAGAGCAAGAGGATCATTATTTTTCAGTTCAAGAGTGAAGAGTTTAATCATGAGTTGAACAACTTCAAGTGCAGAATGTGTATCATAGAGTTCTTTCAGCTTTTGTAAAGCTTCAAAGGCAGTGGAATAGGATGAAATATGACGACTTACTTCTTCATTTAGAGATGTTGCGATCAATGCATAGGCTTTGCTGTTCTTGTTTTCCCAAATGACAAGTCCTTTATCTGATGTAGGCTGCACAGGTTCTTTGTCTTCTTCTCCGACACACACTCCTTTCCACAACCCATTGTAGATGAGGGTGTGTTTTACCATTCGAGACCATTCTGAATAGTTCTCCTTGCCAATGAGAACTATTCCTACCATAGAAATGATTGAATGCATTCTGTAAAAAATATCTCTGCTAAAAAAAAACTTCTGTTGATAACAAACTTCCGCTAAAAAAAAATCTTATGCCACAACCTTATGCACTTTATTTTCTTCTAACGTTTGCATCAGCATTTCTTATATCAGCAATTCTTATATCACTGCAATATTACTATGTTTTGAGAAAAAAAAACTCTCAAGGATCACTTCAATATATATCAATATATCGAATATATAGGTAATGCTGGAAACATCGCAATATTTTGAACGCTTTGAATCATATAAACGTTTTGAATGATACAACACAATACTCAACACTTTCAACTATCCCAGCAACTTCGTGTGCATGGAAAACGACATAGTAGTAGACAGGAATGAGCCTCGTTCTATGTAGATGTCCTTTCAGTGGTATCTTAGAGATTATATGCTATCAAGTTTGAAATATACCATCTTGCATCCTTCGTCAAGGCATATGATCGTTCCCTTTTTATAAAATCAGAAATAAGATATTGTACAGACTCATGTATGCAGAGATTGTAAGTTATCCATCTGCGAAGTTTACATTAGACTAAAAAAAATACTCTTTCCAAATATTAGCAGACAGGAATGAGCCTCGTTCTACGACAGATTGCCAATAGAATCTGGAATATCACCCACTAGATTACAAGAACGAGCAAAGGAGGCAGAGGAGCGACGCTGCAAGCGGAGGTTGCGTGTGAGATTATCGATCGATTACAGTGCAAGGCTTAAATCCTGCCACAATGAAGAAGACGGACTTTGCAAAACGATTTGACTTAAAAAAGGCCAGAGCCAAGGCGGACTTCGAATTGCAATTACGAATTTGCAGTCAATGGCACATCTTGGGGGAGGAGCCGAGGCTCACGTCCGTTTCAAGCAGTATGAATACAGAGCAAATTCCAGTTTAGTTCTAACTACAGACTCTAGACCCAGAAATACGCATGAGCCCACAGGAGAACCGGAGTCTCTTTGGCGTAAAATTGATCCTAGGAATTTCGATGATACCAGGGGAATGTACCTGAATGTTTCTGAGAGCAACGTGCTGCAAATCGGCGTCAGGGCAGATTATTCAACGCTCAGGTGCATTCAATATCAATTCAAAATCAGAAACGCATCAACGCTTATGCGCATTCAATATCAATGGCTCATGATCTGAGAACAATGCACATTCAGCAGTGCATAATTATGGATAGTGCGCAGTCTTCAGGACAGAGGCGCTCAGTCTCAGGACAGAGGGCGCAGTCTCTGGCAGTCAGAGAGCACAATGCCACCTTGAATGAAAATGCTTATAGTGCAGTCAAGCCAGGCAGAGGCAGAGCCAGGGAATCAAGGTCAGAGTAGCGCTCAGGACTGAGCAGCTCTCAGGACAGCAGGAATTACAACTATTTCTGGGACCTGCGCTCTGATACCATGTCAGGCCAGGGTAACTCCAGAATGAATGAGCGGAAGAAAACTGATTTCATTATTCATTAGCTAACTATCATTTATATACATAAATATGACGGATCAGTTCATCTTCTTGATGACTGTCCAGTTCACCCATCCGTTGAGGATTAGGTGTCAACAAATTTAATGGCTAAAATAACACTTAAACTAATCTACTAAATAACATCTAAACTAAACTAAAATTTACTTTGATATTCACTTTATCTATGAATGTTAATTTAATTGTGAATTAACAAATCATTGAAATCTATAAATTTTAATTTAATTGTGAACTAACAAATTATTGACATTTCTTTCAACATGGCACATAATTGGTTTTAAGACTAATTATAAATATATAACACATCAACTAGAAAATTAGAGCTCACCAAAATTATTGAAAACATAATAATATATGAAATATCCTCAACAAACCATATGCTTGTGTAGGTGGAGGACTAATGAAACAAGGTTAGAATGTCCAAATCTATATCTTATAGTTTGATTCTCTTTTAGCAAACCATTCAGATCCATTTAACCTTCTCAACAAACTACCTCATTTTCCAAATCTTGAACTAGAGTGAAGATGGAAGTTAGAGTAGTTCATTCATCAAAGATGAACTTCACAACACTTTGATACCATCACTAATGTGCATTACCTCATATATACTACATAGTTACCCGTTAACATAAGTACAAAAGAAGAATAACATGACCACCCATATATATGTAAGAACAATATATTATTAGTTAGCTTTTCTCCATATAAAACATGATAACATTTCTTATTTATTATATATATATATATATATATATATATATATATATATATATATATATATATATATATATATATATATATATATATATATATATATCCCTCTGATAGATAAGGGATTCTTTTGAAAAAATTAACAAACATTGTCCAATAGTAAATTAATGTTTTCTAAATTAAAATATGAAAACCCCAATATACATATTTCAAAATTTCTATTTAATTAAAAACTAATGCAATATTCCCAAACATAAGGATATTTATGAGGTCAAGGTCTTTGTATATTTTTGAGATAGAGGTCTTTGTACATGTAGAAATAATATTAGAAGTAATTACAAACTCCCTTTCATGTGGAGTTAGAAGGTTAAATATCTTTCTATGTATATTTTTTTAGCAAAATGACATAAAGTGTTATTGTAATATAAAATGTAGAACTTACAATATTTATATCTTTTTGAAGTGGAAAAATTATTGTTCATTAAGTGAACATTTTATCAAGTTACATTCACATTTTAAAAAGATTGGCCCAAAAAATAACATATACTAGTTGGGGGAAATGATAGTGACTAATTAACCAACATTCATTTCTTAAGCATGTCTATATTGTTTCCACTTTTTCTTTTGGTCTATGAAAGTATTTTTTTTTTTAATATTTCATAGCACATACCTACACCATTGGGGTGATGGAAGGATTTAAACACAACTGCACAAAATATTGGTAAATAAAAGGATTTTCCTTGCTATTTTATATGATTTTCCTGAGATTCATATGACACTAAAAACTCTCCTTCAATATTTACTTCAACAACTTCAAATTTCTCACTATAATCATAAATCACGACAAGTGAAAAATAAATGCAATTATAAATGTTCATCTCTTTTTAAATGTGCACTATATAAACATAATGATCAATAGAGGATCAACCAAATCCACTTGTAAGATTTTTTTTTCTTAAACCAAAACAAAAATAGAGAGTCAAGAACTTCAAAATATTGTCTTTTGTTGTTACACAAGGCATAACTATTTCAAAAATTCTACAATCAAAGTAATTAGGACGTGTCTCCAGAGAATTGAAGGCACTAAGCTTGGGGAAAAAATTATTCACCTAACTACTTGAGCTAGGATCATTTGACCCACTTTTCATATCCTTTTTTTCTTGAGATTCATATGACACCAAGAAATGTCATGTCTACCTGAATAACTTCTAATTCCTTAGTATAATCATAAATCATAACAAGTGGAAAATAAATTATATTATAAATGTTCATATGTTTTTTTTATGCACTGCATAAACTTAATCATCACTAGATGACCAACCAAATCCACTTGTAAGATTTTTCTTTTCTCTTTCTCAAATTAAAAAAAAAAAAAAAATTAGAGAATTGGTAACGTTGAAACATTAGCTTAGACTATTACACAAGATATAACTATTTCAAAAATTCTATTAGCAAACCAAGTAGAACATGCCTCTATAGAATTGAAGGCACTCTACTAGAGAAATCAAGTCTTCACCTAACTACTTGAGCTAAGATCATTTGACCCAATTTTAATGTTCTTTTTTTCAACCAAGGAGTTATGGGAGAACCCAATAGAATTCATTTATATGAATTTCTTTCACAATTTTCACCAGGTGTAGCATGTCTCCACAAATTTGAATCCAGCACAGCTAGAAAGACAATTTGTGCCTCTATTGCTTGAGCTAAACTCCTTTGACACCCAATTGCCATATTCTTACCAAGATTTTGATACATATTTTCCTTAGAAAAAATAGATATTAACATTTACTAAGGAAACGATGGTATCACATTATGTCAACAATTCTAGTTAAGATAAACTTAAGCCAACTACACAACCAAATAATTATTTTAAAAATATACAAGCTACATAAATTTTCACCAATTAAAGATAATAATATTATATTGTAAATTTGCAATGACCTTAGTGTTGCCATGGTAGTCCATTCTATATTACAAAGATTCAATCATTAACGCCTATAGAAAAAGTGATTATGTTTTCTTGTAATAATAAAGGATATATATAGTTTACAGGAGATATATAGTTCACACCTTAGCATTGAGGAAATTTAAACATTTGTTGCATATATAATGTTAAAGTCAGCATACGTAAATTATTATTATCATTATTATTATTATTATTATCATTATTAATATATAATAATAATGTAACACTCCTCCATTGTATGTAAAACTTTGCTAACCTAAGTTAAGAAAAGCTAGGTCTCATGTGTAACAAGGAAAGTAAATACTTTATTATTAAATAAAATAATTTAATCACTTGGAAAACTGAGACAACAAGAGATGAGATTCTTGCCAAATCCCATTGGTGAATGGGAAGGGATAATTGCTTCATGATAAGATTTCCAGATCAAATTCTAGATAAGCTTATTAGATTGGGTATAAATATCCATTAACCTACTTATCTGGAGAAAGATGCTAATTTAAGAAAAACATAAAAGGCATGTAGGAGAGAAAAGCCAGGTTTTATCATGAAAAGCCTCGCAAGAGAGAAAGGCGATCTTTTCTAGGAAAAAGCTAGGCAAATGGATAAAAAGATCAATAAAAGTGGGATGCTTCTAATGGAAACCATATCATGAAATAGCGTACTAAAATCTCATTGAAGTGATCAAAACGAGGCAATTGATCTATTGAAAGAAATATCAGCTCAAGGGTGAACTGGAAAAAGACAGTTCTAGGTTGGGCATTAGTGATCAATTTTCCCAGTGACATTCTGTCGGATAATCTAGTTTTCATGGACTGTTCTGCACATTCACTCCTTACCTTTTATGTTGTCAATTTATTCAGCATATCAGAGAATTTCTTGATTTTTCCTTGCTGTGAGATGATTATATATGAATACATGTGACAATTATTGTACATAAATGTAAACCAAGTTAAATTTAGTGAAGGAACATAATATGTGGCCTTTATGCAATAATTTTTATGTTGTCACATCTTTGAACTTATGTGCTATCTCTGTTTTTAAGATGGTGAACAGTTATGCTTGAGCTACTCTATATATATATATATATATATATATATATATATATATATATATATATATATATATATATATAATTAAGGTGTAAGGCTTGAAAATGTATAACTTATGGTTTAGGTTATCTATGCTATGCATTATGCATTATCGAGTGAATTGCATCTACTGAGGCTTGTATAACATAAGATATATGTTAGTATTCTTTCAACTATGCCTGTAGGATTATGACAATGATTGATTCTTCCCCTATAGGATCATGTTGAATGCCCATGATTGATCCTTCCCTCTGAGTAGTAATGTAAGCACAATAAGTATTGAAGGGTTTATTCATGCTGTAGTAAATAAGTATATTAATGGAACCTAAAGGTCCACATCATGGATCAATTAAAGAAAAGTAGTTAGTTAGTGGTGTGGTGCCTAAGGGGTATGTGAGAAATGGTATTGAAGCTCTAAGTTCAAACATTTTGGCCTATGGGTCAATCCACCTCTATAAGATATAAATGAGTTGTTATTAGCTTCTTTTACAATGAGTTCTAGAATAGTGTCTTAAGCTATTAGAATTCATAACCATTGAAATTAAATTTCAAAATGATTTATTGGAGGCGGGTGTTGAAGCAATAACACACACACACACACACATAGACACATATATGTTATCTAATATATATGTTATGCTATATATATCTATTATAATGAAATCAAAGATAAGGTTGAACTAGGGTTGTGTAAAAAGATGAATTTTTGTATGGCTAAAGGTGGAATTTTATTGACGATTGGAAACTTCTATATTTCTTGTCAAAGAAAGTAACAAATTGTGTTTCAAATTGCATAAAGGGTTAAATTAAAGGATGAAGAAGTTTTCCCTTTTGACCAAACCTTCATCCTATCTAAATTACATAATACCACTAGTCAAATAGTTACAAAATACCATGATTCATGTTAAGAAAATGTGTTATGGATGTAGGCAGCAAATAACATTTTGTGCTCCATGCATTCATATAGGCTCCTTGTTTAATACATTTTCTCATGTTCATATACACAAATATTCTTTAGTTATTAGAATTAATTCTCATATGAATGTGTATATTTTTAGTTTACACATTACAACTAAAAGTGAAATCAAAATAACCAAATCAACATTAATAGATACTAGTTCTGGTGTTGATTTGAATATCTAAATTTACAATGTCCATGGAGGCACGAAGAAAATGTTGGGGACAAGAAATTGTTTTTGGAAATTGATTTCTTCGGAGGGATACCTCGAATATCATTCAATCCACACACTGAATCCCTTTTTCTTGATATGACTAGTCATCCATTTTGTGGTCTCATTGAATATAGTAGAAGCCATGAAAATTTTTATCTTGATTCTTTAATATCAAGTTCCTTGATCAATTATTTAGAAAGCTAAATCAAAAGTGTCACTTAGGACAATGCATTAATACTTTAGCAACAAGGAGCTTCCTGTATTAGTGACAGTAGATGAGTGCATTAGCTTGTGCTTGTGAACTCTAGAATAGATTAATAAATATATGTGCCATATCTACATGGCCATGAACGATGCCAAATAAATCATATGGTTTCGACTCCATAGAACTCTCTTGGGGACTCCTACTTGTCTCCATGTTACATAGATATACGATACGCCATAGAGACATTGACAAAGTACATAGAAACTCTTCACATTCCTTGTGAGTCCCACCTTGTCTCACAGTTCTTACAGAATTGGAATAATTCGAGATGGTAGGATCCAAGAACCAAAGAATATCGTAGGAAACTTGTAAAAATGAATAATTGATGATATTTCCTCAGGTCCCTCCATTGTAGCGGTAGTTGTATCTATTGCTATTGTCGTAATTGTTGCAAAAAGAGAATCAAAGATGCTAAGAGAATTCACTCGTAAGAGATTTTTTCTTTCAGATAAATACATATTGGGATCATATGGTTTGTGGTTCCTACCCAACATCATGAAGATGGATTGAAATCCTTATAGTTGTTACTGGAATTCACTATTCCTTTCCCTTGGTTGAGGCAATTAGCGGATGAAGGAGGGAGCCTAAGTGAGGTAACACCTAAAAACATGTAAATCAAGGTATAAAAGAAAAAATATGCTAAATGATGGATTTAAAGCACAAGATGCTAGATTTAAAGCCCAAACTTATTTTCAAATTGATTAACTGAGGAAATTCATCTGTTTCACTTTCCAATCAGTAACACTATTGTTATGAAACCACCTCACAAAAAGATAGAAAAGATAGATCAACACCTTAGAAATAATCCTCTTCGAGGGGGAAACCTCATTTACATTACAGAAATGAACAATTCTTAGATGATTCAAATGAAAAAACCTCCTTTCTGTATATAGGATTCTAAGGGGTCACAATATAACCAAGTCAACCTAACAATAATAATATAAGGGGACAAAAATAACAATAGAGGGATTTTATGGGCACAACAATAACAATATGGGGACAATAGGGGCACAACAATAATAATAAGGGATATAACGATAATAGTAATTGGAAAATCACTAATATTATAAGGACCTAACATGCGCCTCTCCTTAAAAAAGTGTTGTCCTCAATGCTTGAGTAGTTCTGGATTCTTTTGTATAAAATTCTCATCCTCCCATGTGGAATCTTAAGTGGATAAGTTCTTCCACTTGATGAGATATTTTGAAATTGATCGATTTCGTAGCTATCGAGTTCTTGTTTCTATGACTACTTCCGGTTCCAATATAATTTTTCCTTCCCCATCAAGTTCTGGCAATATTCTTTGAATTGGGAGCTTGTTGCCTATAACCGTCTTTAAACATGAAACATGGAAATCTGGGTGCACTCGAGAAGCTGTAGGAAGCTCGAATTTGTATGCTATAGTACCAATATTTTGCAACACCTTGTACGGACCATAATACTTTGGTGATAATTTATTATCCTTCTTAGCTTGCCTGAGGGACATTTGTTTTTATGGTTGTAGCCGTAGGAGTAGCCAGTCACCTACATCAAAACTTCTTTCGCTACGATGTTCATCTGCCTATTGTTTCATTCTATTCTTCGCCAACATGAGGTTATCCTTTAAGAGTTGGAGAACTTGTTATTGATGCTCGATGTGATGTTCCACTACTTGAACCTTAGAATTTTCTCTTAAATATGATGTTATGGATGGTGGATGATATCCATAAAGTGCCATAAATGGGGTTGTTTTTGCTGCAATATGGAAGGAAGTTTTATACCACCATTCAGCCAAAGGCAACCATTTGACCCATTGTGTCTCTTTATCATATACAAAACAATGAAGATATCCTTCCAAACATTTGTTTACTATCTCAGTTTTTCCCATTAGATTGAGGGTGATAAGATGAGTTATGAGCTAATTGAGTACCAAGACAAGAAAATAATTATGTCTAAAATTTTCTAGTGAAAATGGGATCTCTGTCACTTACAATAATGTTTGGGTTTCCATGTAGCTTTTGAATTGATTCCATAAATGCAGCAGAAATTGTACTAGCTTTAAATGGATGTGATAATGCACAAAATTGTGCATACTTGGTAAGTCCGTCAACTACCACCATGATGACACTCTTTCCTTGAGACTTGGGTAAACCTGTGATAAAATCCATTGAAACCTCCTCGCAACATTGGCTTGGAATGTATAAAGGTTATAATAGACTTGGCGTCTTAATTGTTTCAACATTATTTTGTTGGCAAACCAAACATTCTGCCACAAAATTTTGAATATCCGATTTAAGTCCATCCCAAAACAATTCCTTCTTAACCCTGTGGTAATTTTTAAAAATCCTAAGTGCCCTCCTAAGGGAGAAGTGTGTAATTCCATAAGAATATTTTGCTTGAGTTGGGAATTCTTATATAGGTATAAGTGATCTTCGTACCATAATGAATTATTTTTCTAGCTAAGTGTATGAGATCAACTGGAATCTTGTTGTAACTTTCGAATGAGTGCCCACACTTCTTCATCATTCTTCCATTCCTCCCTTGCTTTGTTTATCTAATCTGGTTGGATAATAGAAATGGTGCACAACAATTCTTCCACATCCTCATCCTTTCTTGAGAGTGCATCCGCCACAACATTTTGCTTCCCTTTTTTGTAGATGATTTCAAAGTCATAACCCAACATCTTTGTGACCCATTTTTTTTGCTCTTCACAGGATAATCTTTGTTCTAAAAGGTATTTAAGACTATGATGATCCGTTTTTACCTTGAAGTGTCTTCGCATTAGGTAGGGTCGCCATTTCTTAAGTGCATGTAGTATTCCCAACATTTCCTTTTGATAAATAGCTTTATGTAAATAATTTCCCTTGATTGGACGACTTTAGAAAGAAATGGGTCATTCATCTTGCATTCAAACAACACCAATTCCATTTCTTAAAGCATCACATTCCACAATAAAGGTTTTTGTGAAGTCCAGTGTAGCTAAGACCGGTGCTTGGCACATTGCCTCTTTAAGATGTCCAAAGGACTTTGTTGATTCTAGAGTTTGAAAATGCATCTTTCTTTAATAATGTTGTTAGAGGTGCTACTATTCTCCCATAATTCTTAACAAACTTGTGTTAATACCCTGTCAACCCGAGAAATCCTCACAGACGCTTTATGGATGTGGGGATTTTCCATTCCATAATGGCTTTAATTTTGCTAGGGTCTACCTTAACACCTTCATGAGATACAATATGACCTAGATATTCCACCTCTTGTACTCCAAAGAAACATTTGGAGCTTTTTTCATATAATTGTTTCTCCTTCAATTCTTTGAGCACCCTGTCAACATGTTCAACATGATCCTTCCAAGAATTGTTGTAGATTAGCATATCATCAAAAAATACTAACACAAATTTTCTAAGGAAGGGTTTGGAAATGGAATTCATCAAACCTTGAAATGTAGAAGGTGCATTGGTAAAGCAAAAAGGCATGACCAAAAATTCATAATGACCCTCATGAGTTCTAAGTGTTGTTTTTGGAATGTCTTCAGTCTTCATTCTAATTTAATGATACCCTGAATGAAGATCCAACTTGGTGAAGTAAATTGATCCATGCAATTCATCCAATAATTCATCAATGACAGGAATGGGAAATTTAACTTTAATAGTGAGCTTGTTGAGCTCCCTATAATCTGGACACATGCGCCATGATCCATCCTTCTTGTGCACCAATACTACTAGAGCAGAGAAAGATCTTTGACTAGGTTGAATTATACCAGCCTCTAGCATTTCTGCAACAATATGTTCAATTTCACTCTTTTAGGCATAGGGATATCTGTACAATCTGATGTTTGGAGGAACACTTCCTAGAATCAAATGAATAGCATGATCATGATCATGAATAGGTGCGAGACCTTTGGGAGTATCAAATACCTTAGAATGATTGTCCAAGACTTTTTGGAGATCTGGAGAAATAGATGATTTCAATGTGGGAACCTCTAGCGAGAATAATTGTGCAATTACACCTCATTGTTCCTTCTTTAGAAGATTTGTCATACCGTTAGAGATGATTATGTTTCCCAATTTCCATGCAATACCCTTTCATTCAACTTCCTTTCCTTCCATAGAAAATTTCATGAAAAGTTAATGAAAATTAAAAGCTATTGTACTCGAGGATTGTAGCTAGTACAACATCAGCACCACCCATTGGAATGGAAAGCATTGTGATATACAATACATATTCTCCTATGGATAGGTTGATATTATGGCACTTTCTAGAGCAATTTATGGTTCCTCCACTTGCAACCATCACTTGACACTCTGGTGCTGGATATAGGAAGCAATTCAATTCCTTTGCTATCTTACAATGAATAAAATTATGGGTACTTCCCAACTCAATCAACACTATTACCTTTTTCTTCTTGATATGTCCTTCTATCTTGATAGTTTGAGGAGTGGTAATTCCAGCCAATGCATTACAAGATATGGTCGGATTCATTTCTTCTTTATATTGGGTTTGTTCCTGGACTATATCCTCTTCTTTTGACATTTCTTGTACCTTTTCTTCCTCCTCTTCACAATCTATGTAGAATAATTTCTTCTCAGCACACTTATGACCTTTAGTGTATTTTCTATCACAACTGTAACAAAGCCCTTTTGCTCTTTTTTCTTCAAATTTTTGTGGTGTCAACCTTGTAGGTTGTGGAAGGCTAGGGGCCACAACACTTCCATCTTGATAGTTTTGAGTGGTAGGCTTCCTGGTTGCCGTAATTTTTCTTTCCATTTTTCTTGCTAACCTGAATGCCTTCTCCAATGAATCAGCTTCCCAAAGGCGAACCTTATATTGGATATTATCCTTTAAATTTCTTATGAACACATCAATCCTATGCTCCTCTGGAATATCTTTTACCCTTAGATTCAATTTTTGGAAGTCCTCAATGTGCTCCATCATTGAAAACTTTTGTTTGAGATTTATCAATTGGCTAAAAAAGGTGTTGCTTTTTGTATCCCCATAATGTGTTATCATTTCTTCCGTAAAAATTGCCCATGTGACAATCTGTTTACGAGAGCAAAGCCATTCATACCATACAAACTGATTTTGTTCCAAATATAAAGTTGCAATACGTACATTTTGTGTGTTTTACACATTATGGAGATCGAAAAATTGCTCTATCTGTAGTATCCATGTTTCGGGATATTTGCCATCAAACTTCCTCATATCGATTTTTGGAACATGGTACGTCTTCAATCCAACATTAGAGTCTATGAAATCATGATTAACATTTCTATTGTTCTCATCATGAGTTTCCTTTACTACCCTTTTGCCATTAGTGACCATTTCTTGGAGAAAATTATTCAAATTTATTTTGAATTCTTCCATCTTATCGCACACACCATTCATATTAGCATCCATGCCATTCATCTTTACTTGCATGCCATTCATATTAGCTTCCACGCCATTCATCTTGGCTTCATTTACCTTTAGTGAGAGTGAAATTTGTTGTACCTGGTCTTGTAATTTTGATATATCATGTTGCATTTTTTTCCTCTTCTTCATGAGTCATGCTAGATCTTTCAAGTTTCTTACTAGGTGTTTCCATTTTCTTTCTTCAGGGCATTAATTAACGCTAATAATTCTTCACTATTCCCTTTGAATTCCTTCAAACTAATTTTTCAAACCAATCTTATGCAAAATTAAAATAAACTACACACCATTTTTTTACTTTGTAAGAGCTTGATATTAAATCTGTTCTATCTCTGTAACTACAGATCTTGAATATATGAAATCTCATCTTATGGTGGCCCTTTTTAGTTCTCTTTCTAACCCTATAAGTCTGATCAAGATTGGATTCTCCAAGGAAGAGTTATGCCAAATCTCCCACAGTGACCTGATTATAGACTAGTTCAGTAGAGCAAACTTGTATGACATCCCACATGTCAATGTTTTGACCTCGGTACCTAAAACTGATACATAGACAACTACAGGTCGTCCTCTTTCCTCAACTTCTTCCGAAATTTCAATCTGATGCTCAAAACAAAAGTTATGGAAATTTTCCCTAGGTCACATGTTTTGAATGTAATTTGGGAGTCCACAAAAACCCTAAATTCCTCAGCTCATATCTCTGCAAATATAGGGCAATGGGCTCTGAAATTTGGACCCGATGTTCAAAACAATTTCGGCTCAAATGGTTTTTTTTTGTAGCTTTTGAAACGTCAGAGAAAAGAAGTTGTAGTGAAACTTCCATGATGACCTGTTTGGAGCAGTGAAACCCTAGAATCCAAAGCTCTGATACCAAATGTTATGAAACCAGCTCACAAAAATATAGATCAATGCCTTAGAAATAAGCCTCTTTGAAGGGGAAACCTCCTTTACATTACACAAATTAACAATTCTTAGATGATTCAAATGACAAAACCTCCTTTCTATATATAGGAGTCTAAGGGGTCACAATATAAGCAAGCTGACCTAACAATAATAATATAAGGGCACAATAATAATAATAAGGGATATATCAACAATAATAATGGGGGAATCACTAATATTATAAGGACCTAACAACCACCCTCTATGGTTGCCTTATCTGTTGAACTTAAGGTGATTGCAAAAGGATTAGATTTCCACAAAAGTGTTTAGAGGACAAGCCTAATTTGGTGACATGCCTTAAAAAAAAAATTCAGTGGATTGTCATCCCACAGATTCTGCCTTTTTATTCATAAATCTAGAGTCATTTCTAGAATAGGAATAATCATGGATAAGGAAAAAATCACTTCAACATCATACGCTTCCTACGTGTAATTGCCATTTACGCGTCGTTTTAAACAAAGAGCAAGAAAATTCCTTAAATAATATTCTTTGTCTGTGATGCATCATATATGTACGCATGCACTGGAGGATGACGTGCTCACAGGTGTTCTGTATTACAATGCTTGATGCATGAAGTTTTTTATCAGTTGAGCACACCAAAGACAATGGGGTATGGAGAGACCCTACTTGATTGATGTTCAAGCCACCTGAGATGTCATGGGAAGATGGTGGATGATCAATAATTAAATCAATCCTTTCATCCACCCCCATTCACTAACTATCCTTGCTGTCAACAACACGATTCAAACATGCACTGGCGAAGCCCAACATATTTCAAATATATTTCTTTACCCTTAACATAAGTTGCATTCCATGGTAGGATTCCGTTATAAGTGAACTTCTCTTCTAAAATCCACGTGTCCTTCCTAACAAATTTACATCTTGTGGAAAATTAAATGCGGTGTCCTTTTTGGGTAGGCCTTACAGTTGTGAGCTAGAATGAAAAGTACTCCAATGGTAAGAAATTGTTTTATTAACCAATCTATTTCTTCTATCGCAGAGAATGGTAAAAGTGATTATACTTCTACTGTACATTATCAATGACAACTCTGCATACCGAGGACCAGAGATTTGGGTAATAAGACATGGTATGGTTTTACTAATAAGAGTAAATATTTATAAGCTCATTCCCTAGCTTCCAAATTTAATTTAAATGGCATAACTTTCTTTTATCACAAGTGAAAGAAATCAAGGGGAGGAGGATTTCATGAAAATAATTCAAGAAATACTTCGATTAAAAATAGATTTGAAATTATTATTATTGTGAAGTTAAGATTACAGAATTGCATGAGTGAACTCTTTCTAACTAAATGACTTTGTACATTGGAAGACTATGTAGACTAAATATGGGAGTTGAAAAAAAAAACATGGCAAATACATATTAGTAGTGGCAGGTATTGGTTGTATTGATGAAGATTGCACATGTTTTATTCGGTACACTTAATGTGTGAAAAAAGTACCAAAACACGTTGATAGATATGCCATGATTTACTTGATGACAACGATATTGGTTTCAGAGTAGTCTGCATACATGTTTAATTAGTCAAAATAAGTTTTATTGACTTGGGGGAACTTTGTGTATAAACAAACCACATAGAAGAATGTGTACAGTTTATACGAATTATTTTTTTTTATGCATAAAATAGAAGGATAGCAATACTTTATCTTTGAATTTGCAAATTTACATTATGTTCAAAGCTGATATTCATGATGTGCTTACATGCCTATGCTTACAAATATGTATGACTTGCATGAAGGGCTCAATGGTGTGGTTACAATGAGCTGCAGTGATATGCCTACATGAATGGATGGATCAAAACTCTCATAATTAACCTGAGTTAAAAACTGATTAAGATGCTAGATATTCATAATTGAGCTTGAAGAATAAACAAAACATTCTATGATATTGAATAATAGTAATGCAAATAAATAATCAACATGTTATTTGTTGTGTGATTAATGAAGTGGTTGTTTTTAGTTTGCTTACTTATTGAATGAAGTGAAGGTTTAAAATCTACTTATTATATGCGGTGGAAGTTTGTCAAAATATAAATTATTGTTGAATGATCTTAAATTGGTCTAAGATACTTTCATACTCTTCAATGATTCATAGTAGAGTGGGAGAAATAAACAATTTTAAAGTATGGTTATTTTATAGAAAGTGGGATGCTATAACCACAATATTAACTAGACATTCAATCGGATAACCAGTAATACATCTGTAAGAACAATATGTATATCATTTAGGAATGAGAGGGTTCAAATATTAAATGCCTCCACATAAGAGGAGTAAATCATATAACAAGCTTAGGAAGCATTGAAATAATGTTTATGCTATAATGTTTATGCATATAGAGATCTTGAAATATGAAGGGAAGAATTGATGAACCTTTATGAAATAAAATGTAAGTGTTTTCATTCCATAGATAATGGAGAACATGAGGGAAAATAGAAAAATTAAAGTATATAAATGGAAACTATATAAATCATTAGGTAAGAAGTCCTTGACATACTATCAACATTAACATAAGCTGATGGTTACTTAAGTTGGTTCCATGCTAGAAAAGATTCTAGATGGTTTATATAATAAAAGTTCCCATGAAATATCATTAATATCATGAAGGATAGGTCATTGTATGAGACTAAGTATTTGTAAAATTTGTGTTTCAACTTAATATTTGGTGCATCTACATTTGATGATGCAATCCATTTTTTAATGTAATTTTTTCCTTAGGGAAAATTCTATTGAAGTGAACTTAACCTTACCAAGTTATTATATTGAGTAACATATGCACATTTCATTGGACATGCATAGTTTTGACCTATATGTGTATTTCAGTAAAACAATATCTAAATAATTGTAACTAATATAAATTAGAAGCACAAATTATATGTTCAAATCTAGACTAAACCAGGGTGAGAGTTATGAAGAATGTGAAAACATGCAATACAAATTACTGTATGCATGAAGACATCATACATGAATAATTGTATGATCTTCATAAGTAGGTCAATGAGACTGTCACCCAAAAGTACCAATAAATAATGGAAGTGTAAAAGAATCTCCTAAGGATCATGATTAATATTAGTAAGACAATATTAAATACAAGTTCAAGTACAGATTCATAAGTTTACTCAAATTCCAATGTGTCAACTAAAAGCATGCAACCTCAAACTTCACAATCTTAATGTTCATCTCCATCCAGGTATAGATGGGGTTCTGCTGATATCTTACAAATAGAAATATTTCAAATCTAAAGCAAGAAAATGATACTTTTAGTAAAAGGATTATAGATCTTGCGAAGGCATTTATTATGGGAAGTGATAAGATTAAAATAATTTGGGTGTATAAATAAGCTTTATGAAACATAAAAGACAAACAACTTAGAACAATTCATATGAAACCTAATGGCTAGTAAGAAGTACACTAGATTTAAAACATGACTTTTCCAAACCAGTTAACAAATTTTTGGTAAAGAAAAATGATTTACATTAGTGCAACTAATGATGATGTAATGATCTTAGGCTGGTAGTAAAATAATACACACATCAAGAAAAATTGAACACATAAAATGTTTTAGATGAGGAAGAAAGAGGATAACAAATCATGCAACAACTTGTTGCTAATTTAATAAGATGATGACTAAAGTGGTACTGGTAATTAGGATTGTTGTACGCCAAATATATTGTGTATCTAATAAATGGACAAACGCATAATATGAAATGCACATTTTGTAAAACTATTGACTATTCAACAATCTTAAAGAAGTCTACATGTCTGATTACATTAATAGTGTTGTCTCATTCTTAATGGGACTACATAGCCAGTATTGCATAAGCAACATACGAATTCATGTCAATTAATTTGATAATTGATAAATGAGTTATATTATCTTTGGGGTGATTGAATTTTAAATGAGGTGTTAACATGTAAATGCCCTAGGATCACACCCTGGTGCACATAGTACCTCAAAAACATAGATTGTGTGGAAGTGAATACAATGTAACTTTCATTTATAACTTATGTATGGGATGTGGATGTGCTTGTCTACTGATTGTTCAATTGGTTTTCAACATACACTGAATTATTCATGGATAAGAAGGGTTGGAAGAAGTGTATAGAGAGCAACAGTAAATCATATGACATGATTATTTTACATATGTGGTACTTTTGAGTACCAAACGATGATTTTCTTCGTTAAAGACGAAGTTAAGCTTGTTATTAGACTTCAAATATCCATGCTAGACTAACTATCATAGTCAATAGTCTTCTTTATGATTAAGGAGAGGTCATATTTCATTGTTGTTAAAACCTTGTGTAAGTGACAGATTAAATCCCAAAAGTCAAATTTATGGGTATGATAAAGTTGGAGTATGCATGATTACTTCTATGGTATTATTTTGCTAACATTGTACTACAACCACAAGACACATGAAAAGAATTGGCTCAATAAAATCACCTGAATATGTTGACATAAAATTATTCACTCGTTGCAGAAGTTGAAGAGGTCCGCAAAATTCCTTATTGTACAATCGATAAATTAAGCACAATTTTATCGAACATGCCTAAAGGTAATAAATAAAGGAATTTTTGGCATAATACTAACATGGTGGAAAACATGTGGATGAATTATATGTCATGCATGTAACATTATGGACATTGATATTAGGTACACATGTACATGTGGTAATGTGTACAAATGGTAGGCATGCACAAAGGCACTGGGTGATTGTTTTTTTAGGAAACCAATCCAAAGTACATATAGAGGCAAGACAAAAGTGTAAGCTAATAATTGGTATTGGAAACTAAGGATAAGTATTCATATTTTGCTTCAGCCTTACTATACATATGACATATGATTCTGCTTTATGATGGTTAATATTGAATTATGATTTTGATGGTTATGTTTGAGCTAACCTGACATGATATTTTATACATGTTGATGAGTCAATTGTGCTAGTTTGATGTTTTGTGACGAATGTAGGGAAACTAGAGGAAGCAAGTGTTCAGAAAGGACACAAAGGCATTGGAAGAATTCATTGGAGGGACATGCATTACTTTCATGATGGGAAACATAAATGGTAGTTACTCAAATAATAGTATTGTATATCAGGATATGAAATTAATTTTAGTAAACAAAGTTGAGTTTCTCCATATAAAATATCTCACAAAATTGATTGAAACAAATGTTACATGTAGTGATGGAAGGAGATGTGCTGGAATAAATCCTTTGTAACTAGTACATATCAGAAGATATGAATCATATGGTAAGGCCATGAGAGCCTATAAATTCAGAAACATCTACTTGAGAACAAGGAAATTATATTGTAAAATGTAGTAAGACACCCAGGATGGTGTACATTTAAGGCAGGGAGTATGTAAAACCACTCCATTGTATGTAAAACTCTCCTAACCTAAGCTAAGAAATGCTAGGTCTAATGTGTAAAAAGGAAAGTAAATAAATTATTATTAAATAAAATAATTTAATCACTTGGAAAAATGAGACACCAAGAGATGGGATTCTTGCCAAATCCCGTTGGTGAATGGGAAGGGATAATTCCTTCATGATAAGGCTTCTAGATCCAATTCTAGATAAGCTTAATGGATTGTAGAAAAATATCGATTAAGCTACTTATCTGGAGAAAGATGCTAAGTTAAGAAAAACATCAAAAGATTGGAAGATAGAAAGGTATGCTTTTATGAGGAAAAGCCTCGCAGGAGAGAAAGGTACGCTTTTCTCATAAAAGCATTATGCATTATGGAGAGAATTGCGTATAATGAGGCTCATATTGCATAATATATATGTAATTGTTCTTTCGAATTTTCTCATAGGATTATAAAAATGATATATTGCAATGCTAGCTACAGTGTATTTATGCTAACGATTCCATTAATGCTTGTATGAAGTCATCAAAGTACTGAAATTTTGAATGGATAACCTCATCATGTTGAATGACCATGATTGATTCTTTCCTCTAAGTTGTAATGTATGCACACGAAATGTTGAAGGGTTTATTCATGTTGTAGTAAATAATTCTATTAACAGAACCTAAAGGTCCACATCGTGGATCAAGTAAAGCATAGTAGGTAGTTAGTGGTGTCGTGCCTAGGGGTTATGTGACAAATAAATTTAATGAAATTAAATTAATAATAATAATATATCATATTTTAACTTCTACCAATTGATCTTTGGTGACGAGGATCAAGCACTCAAAATAAACTGAAATTACTATATATATATATATATATATATATATAATTTCATCATCTTCATATTAATTTATTTATTTTTAAAACCATATTACTTTAATAACTAAGATATTTAGATCTTAGCTATTTTTGTCATTCATCCTACTACCTAAATGAATTTAAAGCTAAGATAGATTTATGTTAATTTTATTATATGACATCCTAACATAATGGAATTTTTTCAGAAAATTAATTTTAAGATAATCACATAAATAATGAACAATATTAGAAATACAATTAATTGTTCAATTATTTACACCTTAAGTGTGTGTTTAGTAACACTAATGATGTAGTAATATCCCATCATGAAATAATATGTTTCGATAATTCGTTTATATGTAGCCCTTTATCATATATATACATATATAAGTCACTTTTAATGATAATATATAAGTTTTACATTTTCAATAAAATATATTATCACATGATGAAAATATCTTAAATGGGAATGTGAATTAATGCCCTTAGGAAAATTAAAGTTCCCAAAAGTCCAACATGAATCAATAACGCATCTATAATTTTTTCTAATTAATTAGCTAATATAGGAAAGAAATTTTATTTTTGGATTTGAGATTTATATAGAATAAAATTTAATCAATAACAATATTTAGAATTGGGTAACATTCATTTCTAATCTCATCTTAATCTAATTCATCATCGAAAAGCTTTTTTTATAGACTATCAAAATGTTTTTTATCACCTAGAACAAGGAAATATGAGGAATAGACATAGTCCAGAAAAAACAGTTCGTATATTGTTTCTTTCAAATGAAAATTACAAGCCACATAAATAGTTCTCATGAAATCTAACAGATTCCAAAGAAGGAGAATATTGTTGTGCAAAATCTCTCAACAAAATTCCAACAACCAACAACTCAATCCTACTTATCTACTAATGTAAGCATAATTCCAAGACCCTCCTTTAAGGATTACATTTACATCATTACAAAGATTAGTACAAAAATGACAATTTACTATTAACATGTCACATATGTCTGACTGGTATTCCTCGACATTTATACCCACTCTGAAGTCTCCCGGACAATCCTCTTTCCCCCACCACAATTTTCGAGCTTCTCATTCAACTCATTTAAGATATAATCGTATCTAACCATCTTCGATGAAGTTTTCATAATTGACGCTTCTAAATATCCCAAAGGGCAATCTCAGACTATATGTAGCAGTCAATTATGCAACTAACTTTTCTATACACATGGATCTCATAACATAAGCTGTAATTGATTCTCTTAAACCCTGAAGCACAACAAGAACCGTCAATATATAACAAATTCATACAACTAAATTAGCGATATGTTTTATGGGCACCAAAGAACGTCTAGAAACACTAATTTAATTATATTTGTGTCTTCATCAATTTATTTTACAATTTTAATAAACAAAAAAAACTTAACAAATAAGACAAAGCAAAAAACATAACAACAAAACCAATCACATTCCATAATGATTCTTGTCTTTTCCACTTAGTGCACTTTGAACAATTCTCTTCAAAACTAGTCCTTCCATACTATGTAGCTGAATAAAATTGATTGAAAATCTAATGTTAATGAATAGTCACGCTCACAACATTCAGAAGGAAACTAAAGGGAGAATTACACCAACGAATAACAACTCTACTGGTAAATACAATTCATTATTGAAAGTCAACATTGAGATGTAGCGTCTTAGATTGCTTCCTTCCATGACCACAAAAAACAACTTAAATCTAACATATTGACAAGCACTCCCTTTCTTCCAGATTCAAGTATAGCATAAACAATAAGTAGAGTCATAATATTTTTGGAGCTTCTCGGGGCTTTTGTTGAAGTGTCATGCCCCACTACAGGTATCTCCAATGGTGATATCAAAATATCCAACGTAGTTCTTGAAACTATAAATCACAACAACTCCATATTGGTGGAGAATTGTTCAAATCCCACAACACATATGGACGAATATCACATCTACCCCCGAAACATTCGACGGCTCCCAGGAAATCATGTGATTTCCATGATATAATCATAATTTTGGAGATAAATGAATAACTATCAATGTTTTGAACCACAAATGCACCTGATCTCAACTTTATTGAACAATTCATATTTTGCCTCTCTATCCATTGATGCCCTATGCAGGAAATGACTCTCTCCTATGTCGTAGGACTTCATAATATTCTCCAACCTCTCTCGATGTACAATTCCCATTGAAAAGTTCTAGCTTAAACTTTGCACAACCTGAGCTGACAAATACATTGCATTGTCTTTGGAATGGCCAACCCTTATGTTCTACAGCTACTCCTCCGGCTGGACAATAAAGGTTGGATACACACACAACAATGTCACTCATAGCTTCAACTAAACAATAAACATATATTGATCTAATTTAAATTTTATTTTTGTACATAGTATCAATCCTCACATGTTTGCCATCTACCTCGGTCCTTCAATAAGGGATTGAATCCAATACAAGCTCTCATACAAATAAATAAATATGAGAAATAGACATAGTGCACATAAAATAATTTTTATATTGTTTATTTCAAAGCGAAGTTACAAGCCACATAAATAGTTTTCATGAGAATCAACAAATTTTAAAGAAGGAGAATATTGTTGAGAAAATATCTCAACAAAAATCCATCAACCAACAACTCAATCCTACCTATTTAATAATGTAATAATTATTCAAAATCTAAAATCATATTAACTAATCAATAAATAAACATTAAAATATTATTTCACCTTCATATTAATGGGCATAAGACAATAATTCCTAAGACAATAATTCCATCTTATTTACTGATGTGACCCATTTCTAAATTTTATATATGCCCCAATATCTAAAAAGTTTTTGTAGTGGAGACATGAGTATTATTATTCATTCAGAAAATAAAAATTTTGAAGCAATTGAAAGTTGAAGATCGCATTTGCTAATATTTTTTTTCAAACCTCTAATCAAAGGATTTGGTTTCGAATATTCAAAATCTCACCCCTTCCTCTGAAGAGCTTTAAGTATATTTCATAATTAAATAGTATATTTCCATAATTATATTAATATGTAGATTCAATTTCATAATATTTTCAAATATCTAAGTACTCCTCTCACAAGCACTCCTTGAATGTGTAGACAAGCGTAGAAACTCGTGATAACCAATATAAAAAAATCTAAAAATGACATCAATTTCCTTACGATATCAAACTAAGCATAAAAATATATATAACAAATTGAAAAATGCATCTACAAAATGCTTGAAAACATACAAGAATATATTTTTTAACAAAAGGACATCATCGTTTTGACTTTATTATTGTTAACTATAAATGGTTAATAGCATATCTAAATTACGAATCTTAATGCAAAAAGATTTATGGCTAAAAACGTTATCCAATGAAAATGGTGTTCATTTCTAACAATTTTTTCTTTTTTACATCATTTTACATTCCCAGAAAATTTCAGATATAAAAGTTATAGTTTTTTTTTTCCAATAGAAAAAATTAATAGAGTGTGAATTCTCAATGAGGTAGAAGAGAATTTTATGGATATTTTTATATAAATTTTGTGAACAACTACAATTTTATTTGAGGTATGTTAGATACAACATTTTGAGATAGGCATAATGTTATAGATTGAAAAATTCATAGATAATATTTAGGTTGGAAAATTTGAAACATAGTGTAACTACTAGTGGTAATTAAGGAAAATAAATAATATTTTTTTGTTGGATTGAAATAATTTTTTTCTATAGGGAATATATATCTTGTCAACTATCTACATATTAAGAATTCCAACTATTGGTATTGGTACCTTTTTGGACTCATTAAATTTTCCCACAGTGTTTTAATGAATTTAGTGATTCGAAGCTAGCCACTTTGGTTTTTGGTCTATATATGGTACGTGAATAGAATTTCAAAATGATACTTTTTAAACATAATTAACAACACATAGCTACATAAATTCCATTGGTGTGATGGAATGATTTAAACAAATCTTCAAAAAAAAAATTACTATATAAAATGATCTTTTTGCCATCATTTATTATTTATTGAAATTCATGACACAAATAATTTTCCTTTCATATATACCTCAACAACATTGATTCGTTACTATAATCATACATAGTGGAAAGTGTATAAGGAATGATATTATAAATGTTCATATGTTTTTAAATGTCGTCTATATAAACATAACCATCACTAGAGTATCAACCACACCTACTTGTAAGATTTTTATTATTATTTTTTTAATTCCAACAAAAATTTCTAGTAACATCAAAAGATTAGCTTAGAGTATTAAAACAAATAAAACTATTTCATAAGTTATATAAAAGGATTAATTGCAACATGTCTCTTGAGAATCAAGTACATACGACTCGAGAAGCAATTTATTCACCTAACCACTCGAGCTAAGATCTTTTGACCCACCTGCAATATTCTTACCAAATAATAGTATTGTATATCAAGATATGTCATTAGCTGTAGTTACTCAAATAGTATCCTTTTGACCCACTGGTAGTTACTCAAATAATAGTATTGTATATCAAGATACGACATTATCTGTAGTAAACAAATTTGAGTTTCTCCATCTAAATTACGGGTAGCGATGGAACAAGATGTGCTGGTATAAATTATTTGTAGCTGATATATATCAAAAGCTATAAATCATATGGAAAGGCCATGGTAGCCTGTAAATTCAGAAACATCTACTTGAGAACGAGAAAATTATATTGTAAGATGTAGTAAGACACCCAAGACGGTGTACATTTAAGGGAGGGAGTATGTAACACCCCTCCATTGTATGTAAAACTCTCCTAACCTAAGCTAAGAAATGCTAGGTTTGATGTGTAACAAAGAAAGTAAATACACTATTATTAAATAAAATCATTTAATCACTTGGAAAAATGAGACACCAAGAGATGAGATTCTTGCGAAATCCCATTGGTGAATGGGAAGGGATAATTCCTTCATGATAAGACTTCTAGATCCAATTCCAAATAAGCTTAATGGATTGGAGAAAAATATCCATTAGGCTACTTAGCTTGAGAAAGATGGTAAGTTAAGAAAAACATAAAAGGATTGCGAGAGAGAAAGGCAATATTTTATGAGGAAAAGCCTCGTGGGAGAGAAAGGCAAGATTTTTTGGGAAAAGCCTAGGAAAATGGATAAAAAGATCCATAAAAGTGGGACACCACTAATGGAATCCATATCATAAAATAACATATTAAATACGAATTTAATATATCAACATGATGTAGATGGTCTATGGCAAGGACTCTCGGTTCGGTCATGAACTAGAAGAAGACAGTTCTAGGTTGGGTGGCGGTGCTCGGTTTCCCAATGACATTTTTTAAGATAGTCTCATTTGCATGGAATGTTATGTGTGTTGGCTCCTTACCCTTTATTTTTTCAATTCATTTAGCATATGAGATAATTTTCTTTAGTTGTCCTTGATATGAGATGATTATATATGAATACACGTGACAATTTTGTACATAAATGTAATCCAAATAAATTTAGTGAAGGAACATAATATATGAGTTTTATGAAATAATTGTTATGTTGTCACATCTTTAAACTTATGTGTTATCTCGGTTTTTAAGATGGTGAATAATTATGCAGGAGATACTATATATATATATATAATTAAGTTCTAAGACTTGAAAATGTATTACTTATGGTTCAGGTTATCTATGCTATGCATTATGTATTATGAAGTGAATTGTGTATACCGAGGCTTGTATTGCATAAGATATATGTCATTATTCTTTTGACTTTTCCTATAGGATTATAACAATGATATATTGCAATGCTAACTACAGTGCATTTATGTTAACGATTCCATTAATGATTGTATGAAGTCATCAAAGTACTAAAATTCTGAATGGATAACCTCGTCATGTTGAATGACCATGATCGATTCTTTCCTCTGAGTCGTAATGTATGCACATGAAATGTTGAAGGGTTTATTCATGTTGTAGTAAATAAGTCTATTAATGGAACCTAAAGGTCCACATCGTGGATCAAGTAAAGCATATTAGGTATTTAGTGGTGTGGTGCCCAGGAGGTATCTGAGAAATAAATTTAATACAACAAAATTAATAACAATATTTATAATAATAATATATCGTCTTTTAACCTCTACCAATTGAACTTCGGTGAGAAAAATCAAGCACTCAAAATAAACCAAAATATATATCTATATATATATATATATATATATATATATATATATATATATATATATATATAATATATAATTCCATCATCTTCATTTTAGTTTATTTATTTTTAAAACCATATTAAATTATTTTTAAAACCATATTAACTTAATAACTAAGAGATTTAGATCTCAACTATTTTTTGGTTCATCCTACTACCAAAATGAATTTAAAGTTTAGATAGATTTATCTTAATTTTATTATATGGCATCCTAACATAATAATTTTTTTTGAGAAAATTAATTTTAAGCTAATCACATAAATAAAGAACAATATTAGAAATACAATTAAGTGTTCAATGATCTACACCTTGAGTGTGTGTTTAGTAACTCTAATGATCTAGTAATATCCCATCCTGAAATAATATGTTTCGATAATTCATTTATATGTAATCCATTATCATATATATATATATATATATATATATATATATATATATATATATATATATCTTTTAATGATAATATATAAAATATTGGTGTGTGTCTAGTAACTCTAATGATTTAGTAATATCCCATCCGATAATTCGTTTATATGTAGCCCATTATCATATATATATATATATATAAGTCTCTTCTGATGATAATATATAAGTTAAACATTTTCAATAAAATATATTATCACATGATCACAATACCTTAAATGGGAATGTGAATTAATGCTCTTAGGAAAAATAAAGTTCCCAAAAGTCCAACATGAATCAATGACACATCTATAATTTTTTCTAATAAATTAGTTAATATAGGAAATTAATTTTATATTTGGATTTGAGAGTTATATAGAATAAAATTTAATTGATAACAATATTTAAAATTGGTTCACATTCATTTTTAATCTCATGTTAATCTAATTCATCATCAAAAAGTTTTTCACTGTTAATTTCATGTTAATATAATTCATCATCCAAAAGTTTTTTTTATAGACTATCAGAATTTTTTTTATAACCTAGAACAAGCAAATATGAGGAATATACATAGTGCACACAAAAAAATTCATATATTTTTCATTTCAAAGGAAAATTACAAGCCACATAAATAGTGCCGACGAAATCTAATAGATTCCAAACAAGGAGAATATTGTTGAGAAAATATCTCAACAAAACTCCAACAACCAACAACTCAATCCTACATATATACTAATGTAAGCATAATTCCAAGGCCCCGCTTTAAGGATTACATTTAGATCATTACAAAGATTAATACAAAAATAACAATTTACTATTCACATCTCACATATGTCTGACTAGTGTTCATCGACATTTATACCCACTCTGAAATCTCCCAGACAATGCTCTTTCCACCACCACAATTTTCAAGCTTCTCATTCAACTCATTTAAGATATAATCACCTCTAACCATCCTTGATGAACTTTTTATAATTAATGCTTCTAAATATTGCGAAGGACAATCTCACACTATATGTAGCAGTCAGTTATGCAACTATCCTTTCTACACACATGGATCTCATAACATAAGCTATAATTGATTCTGTTAAACCATCAAGAACCTTCAATATGTGAAAAATTCTTACAACTAACTTAGCGATGCTTTCTATGGGCACCGAAGAACGTCGAGAAACACTAATTTAATTATATTCATGTCTTCATCAATTGATTTTGCAATTTTTACAAACAAAAAAACAACTTAACAAACATAAGAAAGAATAAACTATCACAAAAAAACCAATCACATTCCATAATGATTCTTGTCTATTCCACTTTGTGCAATTTGAACAATTCTCTTCAAAACTAGTTCTTCCATACTATGTAGTTGAATAAAATTGATAGAAAATCTAATGTCGATGAATAGTCATGCTCACAACATTCAAAAGGAAACTAAAGGGAGAATTACACCAACGAATCCAAACCAACACCCAAAATATGCAAATAATATAACAACTCTACTACTAAAAACAATTCATAATTGAAAGTCAGCATTGAGATGTAGCATCTTAGATTGCTTCCTTCCATGACCACAAAAAACTCCTTAAATATAACATATTAACAAGCACTCCCTTTCTGCAATATTGAAGTATAGTGTAACCAATAAGTCGAGTCATAATATTTTTGGAGCTTCTCGGGGCTTTTGTTGAAGCATCATGCCCCACTGTAGGTATCTTCAACGGTGATATCAAAATCTACAACCTAGTTCTTGAAAGTGTAAATCATAACAACTTCAAATTGGTGGAAAATTGTTCAAATCCCGCAGCACAGATGGGCGAATATCGCATCTATGACTTCTAGGGAATCAACTGATTTCCATGATCTAATCTTAATTTTGCATATAAATTACTAACTATCAAACTTTTGAACCACAAATGCACCTGATCTCAACTTTATTCAATAATTCATATTTCGCCTCTCTGTTCGTTGATCCCCTATGCAGGAAATGACTCTCTCCTATGTCGTAGTACTTCATAGTATTCTCCAACCTCTCCAGATTTAAAATTCCCATTGAAAATTTCTAGCTTCAACTTCGCACAACTTGGGCTGATAACTACATCGCACTGTCTTTGGAATGGGAAACCCTTCTGTTCTACAGCTATTCCTTTGGCAGGACAATAATGGTTGGATAAACACACAACAGTGTCACTCATAGCTACAACCAAACAATAGACACACATGGATCTAATTTAAATTTTATTTATGTACATAGTATCCATCCTCACATGTTTGCCATCTCCCTCGGCCCTCCCATAAGGGATTGAATTCCATAAAGGCTTTGATAGTAATAAATAAATATGAGGAATAGACATAGTACACACAAAACAATCTCATTTCAAACCCAAGTTACAAGTCACCTAAATAGTGTTTATGAGATCCAACAAATTCCAAACAAGGAGAATATTCTTGAAAAAATATCTCAACAAAACTCCAACAACCAACAACTAAATCCTAAAATCATATGAACTAATCAATAGGTAAAGATTAGAATCTTATTTCACCTTCATATTAATTGGCATAACACAATAATGCCATCTTATTTACTTATGTGTTATAAAGAAGAAGAGATTTGGAAATACCCTTTTCTAAATTTTAAACGCCTTTGAACCAAAATTCATATATGCCCCAATATCTAAAAAATTGTTTATTGTGGAGACATGAGTATTATTATTCGTTGAGAAAATAGAAATTTTGAAGCAATTAAAAGTTGAAGATAGCATTTGCTAACATGTTTTCAAACTTCTAATCGAAGAATTTGGTTTCGAATATTCGAAATCTCACCCTTTCCTCTGAAGAGCTTTAAGTATATTTCATAATTATATTTCCATAATTACATTTATGTGTAGATTCAATTTCATAAGATTTTCAAATATGTAAGTATTCCTCTCACCAACACTCCTTGAGTGTGTAAACGAGCGTAGAAACTCATGATAACCAATATAAAAAAATTCTAAAAATGACATCAATGTCCTTATGATATCAAACTAAACCTAACAATATATATAATCAATTGCAAAAGGCATCAACAAACTGCTTGAAAACATATAAGAATATTTTTTTTAACAATAGGATATCATCGTTTTGGCATAATTATTGATAACTATAAATGGTTAATAGCATATCTAAATTATGAAATTATGAATCTTAATCCATAAAACATTTATGGATAAAAACGTTATCCAATGAAAATGGTGTTTACTTTTGACAATTTTTTACATCATTTTACACTCCCAAAATTTTTCAAATATAGAAGTTATAGTTTTTTTTTTTAATAGAAAAAATTGATCGAGAGCGTGAATTCTAAACTAACTAGAAGAGAAATTTGTGGATATTTTTATATAAGTTCTGTAAACAACTATTGATTTTCAACTAACTAGAAGAGAAATTTGTGGATATTTTTATATAAGTTCTATAAACAACTACTATTTTATTTGAGGTAGGTTAGATAGAACATTTTAAGATAGGTATAATGTTATAGATTGAAAAATTCTTAGATAATATTTAGGTTAGAGAATTTGAAACATAGGGCACCTACTAGTGGTAATTAAGGAAAGTAAATATTATTTTATAGGGAATATATATCCTGTCAACTATCTATATATTAGGAATTCCAACTATTAGCATTGGTACCTTTTAGACTCATTAAATTTTCCCACACTATTTCCTCATTATTTAGATGGACAATTGTAGTAAATAGTAGCCAAAGTAGTATCCAATAACAAGAATTTTTTAATGAATTTAGTGATTCGAAGCTAGCCACTTTGGTTTTTGGCTTATATAACGTACGTGAATAGAATTTCAAAATGATAACTTTTCAACACGCTTAATAGTACATAGCTACATAAATTTCGTTGGTGTGATCGAAGGGTTTAAACACATATTCCAAAAAAAAATTACTATATAAAAGGCTTTTTTTTGCTATCATTTATCATTTATTGAAATTCATGACGCAAATAATTTTCCTTTCATATATACATCAACAACATTGATGGTCATACATAATGGAAGGTGGATAAGGAATGATATTATAAATGTTCATATGTTTTTAAATATCGACTATATAAACATAAAAATCACTAGAGTATGAACCACACCCACTTGTAAGATTTCTCCCTATTTTTTAATTCAAACAAAAATTTCTAGTAACATTAAAATATTAGCTTACAATAGTAAAACCAATACAACTATCTCATAAGTTCTATAAAAGGATTAATTGCGACATGTCTCTTGAGAATCAAGCACATACAGATTGAGAAGCAATTTATTCACCTAACCACTCAAGCTAAGATATTTTGACCCACCTTAAAACCAATACAACTATTTCATAAGTTCTATAAAAGGATTAACTACGACATGTCCCTTGAGAATCGAGAACATACGGATCGAGAAGAAATTTATTCACCTAACCACTTGAGCTAAGATATTTTGACCCACCTGTGATATTCTTACCAATGATTCTAATACACATTTTTCTCATCAAAAGTGGATATGCACCTTTGTAAATAAATGTAAGTATTACATTATGTCACCCATTATACTTAATATTTTCTTAAGCCAACTACATAACAAAATAATTATGTTAACAACACACAAGCTTTGAAACCTTTTTCCTATTAGAGACAACAATATTGTATGTTTAATTTTCAATGAATTTAGTGATGCTACTGTAGTCCATTCTCTAGTACACAGATATGATCATTACATGTTTATGGAAAAAGAGATTATGTTTTCCCATATATACATGACAACCCCCCATACACACACATATATATAGATATAAATAGATATGTATATATGAACAATCAATTATGAGTTAGCTTTTCATATAAAACATATTTTTATTTCATATATATATATATATATATATATATAAGACTTTCTTTTCAAAAAATTATCAAACATTATGTAATAGGAAAATAATTTTTTCTAAATTAAAATATGAAGACCCCAATATACATAATTCAAAATTTCTATTTAATTAGAAACCAACCCAGTATTCCCAAACATATTGATATTCTTGAGGTCAAGATCTTTGTACATGTAGAGATAATAGTAAGAGTAATTACAATCTCCCTATCATGTGAATCGAGAAAGCTAAATAACTTTTGATCTATAATTTTTAGCAAAAGGAGATAAATATCTATTGTAATATAAAATGTAGAACCTACAATGTTGGTATCCTTTTGAAGTGGAAAATTTATTGTTGAATACATAAACCAAAATTTTTATCAAGTTACATTTACATCTTTGTACCTTCTTCACAAAACTAACTTTCCTTATACAAAGGTTTCAGATAACCTCCAAAACGTGGGCCCATGATATTCTAAAGCTTACCTGATGATCTTAGAGTTTTTACCTCTTCTGCTACTAGGTAAAAGGATTGGCCAAAAAAATAGCATATACTATGGGGGAAAATGCTAGTGACTTATTAGCCTACATTTATTTCTTGTGCATGTTTATATTGTTTCCACTTCTGATTTTGGTCAATAAAGAGATGAATAGAATTTCAAAGCAATATTTTTTCAAAATATTTTTATACCACATAGATACACAAATTCCACTGGGGTGACGGACAAATTTAAACACATATGTAGAAAAATATTGGTAAATAAAAGGATTTTCCTTGTCATTATTTATGATTTTCTTGAGATTAATATGATGCCATGAACTCTCCTTCGATATTTACCTCAACAACTTTAAATTCCTTACTATAATAATAAATCATTTCAAGAAAAAAATAGTATTATAAATGTTCATATGTTTTTAAAGGTGCACCATATAAACTTAATCATTAGTAGAGGATCAACGAAATCGCCTTGTAAGAATTTATTTCCTTTTTACTTAAACCAAAAAAATATTTAGAGGATCAAGAACTTCAAAATATTTCCTTATGTTGTTACACATGACAAAACTATTTCAAAAATTCTACAAACAAACTAATTACAACATGTCTCCAGAGAATTGAAGGCACTGATATTGAGAAAAAATTTGTTCACCTAACTCGTTGAGCTAGGATCATTTGACACACTTTTCATATTATTTTTTCTGTTGATATTCATATGACACTAAGAAATGGTATTAAATAACCACCTCAACAACTTTTAATTCCTTACTATAATAATAAATCATAGAAAGTGGAAAATAAACTTTATTATAAATGTTCATATATTTTTTTGTGTGGACTACATAAACTGAATGTTCACTAGATGACCAATCAAATCCACTTGTAAGATTTTTCTTTTCTCTTTCTTAAATAAAAACAAAATTAGGGAATCAATAACTTTGAACTATTGCCTTTGGCTACTAAACAAGATAGAAATATTTCAAAAATTATACAAACAAACCAAGTAGAACATGTCTCTAGAGAATATAAGGCACTCTACTCAAGAAATCAATTCTTCACCTAACTACTTGAGCTAAGATCATTTGACCGAATTTTAATATTTTTTTTTCAACCAAACAATTATGGGACTACCCAATAGAACTCATTTATACAACTTTCTTTCACAATTTTTACATAGTAGAACATGCTTCCGGAGATTTGAAACCACCACAACAAGAAACACAATATCAGTCTCTGTCGCTTGAACTATACTCCTTGCACACCAGATTGCCATATTCTTACGAAGCTTTTGATACATACTTCCCTTATAAAAAATAGATATCAACATTTAGTAACGAAATGATGGTATCACATTTGGTCAGCAATTTTTTGGTTCATATTACTACCTAAGTGAACTTAAAGTTAAGATGAATTTATGTTAATTTTATTATATGACATCCTAACATAATGAAAAAAAATTGAGAAAATTAATTTTAAGCTAATAACATAACAAAAGAATAAGTTTAGAAATACAATTACGTGTTCGAGGATTTACAACTTAAGTGTGTGTTTAGTAACTCTAATGATGTAGTAATATCCCATCCTGCAATAATAAGTTTGGATAATTTGTTTTATATGTAGCCCATTATCATATATGTGTGTGTGTGTGTGTGCAGTAGTCACTTTTGATGATGATATATATGTTTTACATTTTTAATAAAATATATTATCGCGTGATGAAAATATCTTAAATGGGAATGTGAGTTAATGCTCTTAGGAAAAGTAAGGTTCCCAAACGTCGAGTACGAATCAATGATACATCTATAATTTTTTTTAAGAAATTAGCTAATATAGGAAACAAATTTTATATTTTAATTTGAGAGCTATCTAGAAGAACATTTACTTGATAAAAATATTTAGAATTGTGTCAAATTCATTTCTAATCTCATGTTAATCTAATTCATCATCCAAATTTTTTTTATAGCCTATCAATTTTTTTTTAATAACCTCTAACAAGGAAATATGAGGAATAGACATAGTGCACACAAATAAAATCATATATTGTTCATTTCCAAGCCAAATTATAGGCTAGATAAATATAGCCCATGGAATTCAACAGATTCCAAAAAAGGAGAATATTGTTCAAAAAATATCTCAACAAAACTCCAACAACCAACAACTCAATCATACCTATTTACTAATGTAAGCATCATTCCAAATCCCCAATTTAATTATTACATCTATATCATTACAAAGATTAATATAAAATTGATAATTTAAAATTAACATGTCACATTTGTGTGACTGGTCTTCCTCAAAATTTGTACCCACTTTGAAGCCTCTTAGACAAGGCCCCTTCCACCACCACAATTTTCTAGCTTCTCATTCAACTCATTTAAGATATAATCGCCTCTAACCATCTTTGATGAACTTTGTATAATTGACACTTCTAAATCTCCCAAAGGACAATCTTGATACTAGACTTTATCTAGCAGTCAATTATGCAGCTGACCTTTCTACAGAAATGGATCTCATTACAATACCTGTAATTAATTCTCTTGAACCCTGAAGCACAAAAAGAATCATCAATATATAACAAATTCATACAATTAACTTATTGATGCATTCTATGGACACTAAAGAATGTCGAGAACTGCTAATTTAATTATATTCCTGTATTCATCAATTTATTTTGAAATTTTTAGAAAAAAGAAACAACCTAACAAACAAGACAAAGAAAAACCCATAACAACAAATATAATCACATTCCATAACTAAAGATAACGATAATGATATATCTCAATCTAAATATAATGATATATATATATATATATATATATATATATATATATATATATATATATATATAATAAATTGCAAAAAGCACCTCCAAAAAGCTTGAAAGCATATAAGAATAATCTTAACAATGTAAACTTTGAAACGGGAACTAATACGAGTACCTGTATTTTGAGGTAGAAAAAAAAATCAACCGATTTTCAAAACTGTTGATGATTTAAATTTTCTTATGGATCAGGTATCAACATTTGTTTTTAAATGCCAGTGATTTTCATATTAGTATTGAAAAGTGTTGATGATTTTTCAAATTCTCTTATTCCTCTTCATGGTTTTCATCGTTAGATATTTGGTTTTTAAGGGTCTTTTATTTTTCCTTTTGTTTTCCTTTGCATTGTTTTTTTATAACTAAAATTTTAATTTGCAAAGTTTAAAAAAAAATAAAAATAAAAAATATTTTGAGATTATGAATTTTTTTATATTTATATATCATTAATTAAAATATCAAATGGTTTTTGATAGTATTTCATCAAAATTATTTTTTTAATTATATAAAAAAAAAAAATATCATTAATTAATATTTCAATACAGAAAAAATAATTGTCACCAAAAAAAAATTTAAAAAACTTACAGAAAATACATGTCTTTCATATAGATATAATTAAAAAAATATGTATTTTAGGACATTTCACTAAAAAAACCACATTACATAAATAAATAAATAAATAATTGTTGAAGATTTGAATAACCAAAAGAGGAGAAATAACAAATTTGATGAATTTTATATAAAAAAATGATATTTGAAAATAAAAAATTCAAAAAAATATGTAATTTAAGTAAAAAAAAAAATTAACATAGAATTTAATATAACAATAAAAACCTTGCATATAAAAATTTTAAAATAAAAAATAAAATCAAGTTATAAGAAAATCCATTAAAAAGAAAAAAATAACATTGAAAAAATAAATTTTAAAAATAAAAGAACAAGAAAAAAATGTTCTATGAATATAAAGATTTTGAAAATAAAAATAATTAAAAAATAAAATTATAATAAAAAGAAACCATATAAATTTGAAAAAAATAAATTATATATAAAAAAAAATCACTATAAAAATATTAATATATATATAGCCTTTTTTGGGCTTCTGGGCGAGCTTAACTCGATTCCGAGAATCAAGTGAGGGGATGATTTGATGTTATGAATCTGATGGAGCCCTACCTAGGGGCTTGGTGAGGCATGGCCTTGTGTAGGCAAAGCTGCATGCAACTTCGCTCGTCGAGGGTTGCGGGCCCCTGGTCAAGCTTAATCCAATTCTGAGAATCGGATTGAGCCCACCCAAGGGCCTGAAGAGGAATTTTTTTTTTATTTTTTTTTATAATAATCATCATTTATTTTATAACTTTTTTTTTGTTTTACGGTTTTTTTCTTTAAATTTTTAATAGAAATATATAGACTTGTAGTTGACACAAATTGGTTAAAAAAATTTCGACCACCCTCAAATCCAACCACATTAGGTTTCATAAACAATATTTAATTACATTTCTAAAAGAACTTATGAAATTTCTTTCATAGATAAGTAAAATGGACAACATTCCATATATAGAAAAAAATTATGGAAGAGACAAAAGGACAAGAAGCCTCCAAATACTTACAACAATTAGAAAACTCTGTATAATGAGTATATAGGTGGAGATACAAGCGAACCACCATAACTAATTCATATGAGAAAATATTTTGAATGGAAAAGGAAAGGATCAATAAACCAAATTGAATAGTGGCAGTGAAAATTATTGATGTCTTAAAATAAGTAGAAAATGAAAATGAACATAATATGAACCAAATTCGATATCACATGCATTAATAAGATGATTATGATTCTCTCAAACATCATTGCTACTACTATTTGTGAAAATGGTGCCAACCTCATTAAATGTAGGTTTTGCACCATTTTTAAGGTGATATTCTTTCCCTTATTTATAGGAGTTTTCCTTACTTCTCAAGAAAGATCAACCTCTAAATATGGAGGAATTCCATCCTTATCTAAAATAATTTCCTTATTATCGTCAATTATTTCTAACACTCAAGTTCAAGTGATTGAGAAATTTTTGCATACCACCACATAGAAAAAGAACTAGGGGGAGAGTCAATTGCTTTAGATTAAAACTTTAAATGTCATATCCTAAGGTTTCTTATCCTGGTGACGATCAACCTTTGCTAATATAGCAAAATTCCTTTCTTAATCTTGAATTTTAGCATTCACAACAGAGCTCTTAACATCAACTATAATAGTCTCACAAGTCAACAACTTCACAAAGACCTACATATTACTTGGGATATGAAGGACAAGAAGAAGGGTACATTCTTCCAAGTATTATAATCAACTACACTTCTATCATCTTCAACATCATGCCTAGCGAAGATCAACCTTTGATGATTTGGAGGAATTCCTTGTCTTGAATTTTAGCTTTCACATTATTGACAATCTCTGAGCTATCAACTTCATAAGTAATTTTCATGTCAGTTAGAATTTTGATATCTGCATTCTACCTTCATAGGTAATTTTTATCCGGGTAGAGTTTTGAGATCTTCATGATTTTTTTGAGTCATGGTAATGTGAAATATATCATGAGGTAAGTGTTTTGATGTTCATCTTAGTTTACTAGCCATTTTGTTTATATGGCTACACTAATTCCTACCAAGATCAATGACCTTGCCCTTCATTATAACGATTAGGACATATATATTTTCACTTACCTTTTTTAAAACTTCTTAAAATCCATTTTGCAAATTTGTCAAGATGCTACACTACATACATATTCCTTTGCAATTTAAAAACAAAAAATGATATTAATATCCAATAAATTTATATAACTATTAGATAAAATTAAAAATAAATAACATAATATGAGACAAACTCTCGAGTGCTTTGAACACCCTGTTTCAAACATCCTCAAAAATAAATAAAATATTAAAATGAAAATTAAATCCACACCGAATTCTAAATGTCAAATCCATAATAATGTGACTAACGAAATGGAATAAATAAAAAATGGTAAAACCATGAATTGAAGCATTATTGGAAATATTTGCATTTGAAAGATGTGTGTTTGAAAGGGAAAAAAGCAAGCATCAATGGAAAGAACCACCAAAAAACAGAAACAACTAGAAGCATCCGCCGAAAATGGAGAAAAAAAAAGCATCTGCCGAAAATTTCAAAGAGGCGTGGATTCGATTGAAATTTGAAAAAGCATGAACTCTCAATTGAAGAGAGAGCATGGAATCCCGGAGGAAGTAGAGGCGGTAAAAATATACATTTTTCATTATATATTATTAAAACTATACATTTTTCTCTAATATTTATGTGGTATTGCATGCAGATTTATTTACGGGAAGGATTTTACCTCCTAGTTTTGCTGAAAGAGTTTTACTGAGAGTAAATATTGATGTAGTTATATATTATTCTTTTCTTCTCTCAAATACTATAAGAGAATTATGCACACAATTATGAATAAAAATATTTTATGGAAAGGACTAAACTCCTTCCTAGTTCTCAAGAAGGATGGGGCACCATTTTTCTTTCAGTAGCGTAGTTATCTTTGTTTGTGTTGATTACTTTTCTTTAAACTCATACCCGTCAAAACATATTTTTTAAGGATACATTTACTTTACAACATTTATATTTGAAGCATGTCATATTACACTTCAATGATCGTCCATTCATATTATAACACTTATCACATTTCAATCTAACCCATAACACACTTACATTAAAAAAAAATCTAATATTTTTTTACAAAAATACAAGTTATACAATCTTTCACCATGCATTGAAAAACACTAATTATCACTATACTTAGCAGACCATTCATATTGGTTTTTCCCTTTTTTGGTTTTCATTGTTAGTGATTTTTAAAGCTTTTAATATTGTATTATTTTATATTTTATATAATTAGATAAGGGTACATATATAATTTAATGTATTTATGTTGATATATTGAATTGATACTTTACCATGTTACTTTGAAATTGAGTAAGTGTGTGTTTAGTTGAATTGTGTGTTTTCTTGTTTGAAATTTCATATATATGTGGGTGGTCCTAATAATGATTATTTTCTTTTGTATTTCGACACCAAATTGTATATAGTGTGTTTGCTTATTTGGACTTGTATTTTGTATGTTTATTTAATTAAAATCCCATATATATGTGAATGCTTGTATCAATGTTTATTTATGAATATTTGTATGTAATTTGGAATTGTAATAATGTGTTTGCTATATTGAATTATGAATTTGAATGGGTAAGCATAATGTAGATTTTAATTTGTATATTGTGTGTGTGTGTTTCTTTAAAGTTGCATAAGAATATTTGAGTGTTTTCTTTTATTGACTTGAAATTTTATCATTTGCAATTAGTTATTTGAAATTGTATGTTGTGTGCTTAGTCCAATTTGTATATTGCGTGTTTGTTTGAACTTGTACTTTATATCTCTATTTATTTGAAATAGCATATGTGTGTGTGTGTGTTTATTTACGAATATTTGTATGGTATGTGGCTCAAAATTGTAATTATGTGTTCATTGTATTGAATTATGATTGTAATTAATTTCATAGCATAAATTTGACTTTGTATATGTACTATGTGTTTTACCTTTTATAGTGTCTAATTTCTTATTTAATTTTGCATTTTCATATTTGGGTGTTTGAAATTGTATGGCGTGCATTTCCTTACTTTTTTAACACCCCTCCCTTGTGTACTAAATTATTGCGAACCTAAGCCGAGCTATAACTAGGTGTGATATCCTCCCTTGTGTGCTAAATTATTGTAAACCTAAGCCAAGTTAAATCTAGGTTTGATATCCTCCCTTGTGTTTTAAATGATTGTAAACCTAAGTTGAGGGAAGCTATGTGTGATACCCTCCTTTGTGGGTTAAACTATTCTAAACCTAAGATGAGGAAAGCTAGGTGATATGTAATATGAAAAGAAAACGTGTTATTAATAAATTAATAAAATAAATCACTTAGAGGGTGGAGCAACAAGAGAGATGAGATTCTTTCCAAATCCCATGAGGAACGAGATAGAGATGAATCTTTCATGATAAGCTTATATATGACATTCTAGATAAGCTTGGATGGATTCGATATCCATCGGATGGATGGGAGATAAAGATCCATCAGACATAAAAGCTTTGTGGGAAATAAAGGTAAGATTTTATGAGGAAAAGCCTCCTAGGAGATAAATATGAGCTTTTGCAAAAAAGACCTAGATAAATGGAAAAATCCATAAAAGCGGGACGTCGATAGTGGTAACTAAATCATGAAAGAGGGTATTAAATACCTAGTGCATTAATCAATTGAGCGCAGTTTATTCATGGTTGGGTGATGGTGCTCCTCCCTTCGACAGAGGTTTTAGTTGGTGTCAGACGCGTGGGATGTTTGTATGATGATTCTTACTCTTTCTCTCTCTGTTATAGTTCTGGGTTTTTTATGAGAAGATTTTATTAACTCTCTCTTATTGTTCTAGTTTTTCTATGAGATGATTGTTTAAGTTTCCTCACCATGAGAATGTTTGAATGAATTACATGGATTTGTGTACTAACAAAATTTTTAGGATGTTAAATCCTACAATTCAGATATATGAATTGCTTAATTTCCTCTTTTATAGAAAATGATGGATTCAATAATGTATGTAACTGTCGTGTGCTCTCATATGCATTTTGAAGTTATTAAGATTATCTTTACAGTGGTAACAAAGAGTAGCATGCTTTACTGTTTTGCAGATGTTCATGCATGTGGAATAATTATGGAGGAATGTCTCCCATAGTATTATCAAAGGTTCACCATGGTTTATGTCATGCATAATGAAATTAGATGCTCCTGCATGTAGTATAAGGAATTGATAGAACATCCTTTTCGTTATGCATATATGGGTCTATAAGATATCCTGTGAAATTGACTTGAATATCATCAGTTTGCTGATGGTACCTAGTGTGTCTATGAGATAGGTTACCTATATAATGCATGATCTAAGATTTGTATTTAATTAACCAATTCATTATGCATGATGGAAACAAGACCTATAATCATGGTGGATGATCATGATAGTAGAGTTTAATTAAAATCATTTATGTAGGTAAGGAAATTATAATAGGTTGCATGTTATGGTTAGCTCCGTCTTCATCTACTAAATCATGTTTACTAAAAATCTGACACATAAGCCTTGACAATAAGGTTAAAAGACCATACCAGAACCACTCTATAATTAAATTGATCATGACTGTGGAGTTTATTATAGAATTACTAATGATGATATAAGGGCGGGCTAAAGATACCCTAAGTGGTATTGCTTCTTAACGATTAAATATAGAAAAAAAAACCTTTATGGAATGGGAGCTTAGGAGCTAACTTCCAGGGTAGCGTAAGGAGGTTCGTTACAAATGGTATTAGAGAAAAGGTTCAAACACTAAGGCTTATGGACCAATCCACCTCCGTAGCATTTCCATTATAGGTTTTTAAAAAAATCATACTCCATAAAGGTGAAGTTAAAAATTGAAGCTTAGAACATGTTAATGTCATATTTATTTGTTTTCATTAAAGAAAGTTAGGATTCCTTAATGGTTTATTCAGGAACCATGAATATACATATGTTAATTCAATATATATGTAACATGATATTATATCAAGCAATTTAATCAAAGAGGAAGTTTTTATGCTTTGGTGGAAGATGTTTTCTACCCCCATCTAGGTTGTATGCTCAAACATGTCCTCTTGGAAGACCATATGGTATCAAAAAATTTAACATAGGGTCAAATCTGAAAGAATTCAGAAGAGAATTCAATCAAACCTACATTAAACAGCTATCAAGATAAGCTTTGGGGTCTTCGTGTTTCCCTCTCTATATGTTTTTGAAGGTGCCTTTCCATGGTTGCAAAGTGTGCAATAAATCTCTGGAATTGTTAAGCTTGTCTCAAATCCATGCCCATGAGATCGATTCATGTACTTAAACTTGAGTACATTTTAAAATGATAGGCCAGCAACAAAAGTACTAGAGGAAATCTAATCGACTTTGTCATGTAAAGAACATTTTTTTGGAGGTAAAGGTGTTGTTATGGCTTCTTTGGCATATTATATTATTGAGGAATTGAAGAATTCTGGAATTTAAAACTACAAAATATGACCTCCAAAAATTTCTTCGACTCTATTTTTATGATCTCGACTTGAGTGGGACGTTACAAATTATCAATTTCTGTGCACTAGGTATTTAGGAATGGCATAAACAACCTCATCTGTAATGTCGATATTAAATTGTGTGGGCTGAATGTGTAGTGGGAAAAAGTGCACGTTGGGTTATGACAACTAGAAAGATGAAAATAGTTGGTCCACTTGTGCATTTGCCCGGTCACCCTGTTTCCCATTCGGTGGTAACCACCACCAATCCATCCATTGTAGGAATGACCCTACCACTATGATTAAATCACCGTACTGAACAACTGATTCCCATGAAATGGATTAAACCATTAAGGGAGATATATCATTGCCAGTTCAACATTCACAATAGAGAGCTCAACCTTTCTTAGATGATGGCGATAAAACTCAATCTTTGGGACATATGAGGCAGTTTCAACCTATGAAACTTTTTAACAAATAATTGGGTTATGTCTCCAAGCATTTTTGGAAGCTCCTTAATGGAAGAGGACAAGAATACCTAGGAAGAATTGTCAATCTGAATAGGAAATCGAGGCATGGGGATGGAGCTTCTGGGCATGTTATGTGGATGGACAGAAGCTAGCTCTTATTTTGTTCTGGAAAAAGGTCTGGAAAATTAGTCGAGACGTGTGATTCACCATACGATTACTCCTCCCTATGGATTAGCGTTGAATATGCAGGTATGATGCTTGATCCTCATGCGCTGTCATTTTTTTCGAGTGTGTTAGTGATTTTCTATTCACTTTCAGGATGGGATGAATGCTAGTTTCGGTGGATATTTTATGGGTTTCTTGAACTGTCAGTGCTGATTATATTTCTTGCATTGGAAACATCCAGCAGAGATCGAACTTATCCAATGACCCGAAGAGGTATGAAATTGTTCAATCCCAAAAGCCTACTTTTGGCTTATAGATATAGGGTTACCCTTAAAAATGCTTAGAGAATAATGCTGGTAAAAGAAACCAATGAGAAACAATAAAAACAATTTTACGTATGGTTTACAGATAAGGATTTTTGAATATAAGATGTACATATAGTAAAATTCGAACCGTTGTTGGCATGTAAGCCTTGCCAACATGGGGGCAGTGGCTTTTAGTTTTATTTTTCGAAGAAAAGTATGGCAAAGCGGTCAGTTTTCCAGCCAAACCAACCATGGAATAAAAAATGGCTACTAAAGCAACATGAAAATTCTACACCCCACAAAGCTCACCCTTCCTAGCTCTTAGAAACATCACAAGAAAAGCTTTAGATTGATGTTTCCCATTTAAATACTACATTTTGCATTTGTCTTTTCTCAGAAGGGAATTCAATCCTGGAAAGCTGAATTTTTGTCTTACGAATGTAGGAATGTTAACTGCAGAACATGACATTGTATGTGACTATGGATAATGGGATAAAAGTCTAGGATAATGCTTATCCTCATCATCTAATATGCACAGAGTAAGCCTTGGTAAATCCTGTAATAAAATATCTAGTGCTATAACTGTGAGTATCTCTAGCTCCTTGACATGATCCTTTGCTGCCTTATAGAGAAAATGAATCAGGGCATCCATGGAGAAGATGCTCCCAATGACAGTACGCCGCTTCAGAAATAAACAAAAATGTAGTTAAGGCCATGACAACCTCCGATTTCTTTACCTCTGGTACCCTGCGGAAGCTGATAGATGTAGCAAATGATGCTCAAAATTTTCTGTTGCGATCTCATCGAGTTGGAAAAGGTCACTTGTTTCCAATTATTTTTTATCATGATACTGAATTGGAATTCTAAATTCTGATCTTATAACCTGATACGCGTTATCAATGGTATATATACATTTATATTTGTTATTCTTTTGATTATGTTAGGTGGAGTTTTCTGTAAATATATTATGGATATGTCTCTCCCAATCACACATTAAGACACGACTGTTACAACCATGGTCGTCAGTCATGGTTGTGGATCATTCATGTGGTTCTAGATCTGATGAGTGTACCCTTAAAAAATAACCAAACAAAAATAATGTTACATGATTTTCTATATAGTAATGACAAGCCAAGAAATTCTATCAATATTTGACAAATTCTAATTGGTTAGATGTCGTATTCCATAGGGATTTTCCACCATTTAAAATGATTTCCTAGCCTTATTTATGAATTTTTAAGATGTATTCAAGTTGCCAACGTCCAACCTTATCATGCCCTGATACCCAAAAACTATTGGAATTCGAGCATGGAGCTGATTGTCTGTTGTTCCTTCCTTATTCCTTCACTCCACTCTTATAGGCTTGTTGAAGTGAGCGATTAAGAGTGGAGGAGAAGTCATTGTGAGTTCTCATTCTGGAGAAGGGAGATGGAGGAAGGGACAACAAAGCAAAGGCTTATTTGAAGAAGAGCTTGTGAGTATTATCATCTTCTCAATCATCATTGTTTGCCTTAATTTTGACCTGATGGTAATTATCTCACCTCTAGATTCCTTTTGGTGGGTTTTGCATGTTTAATAGCCATAAAACATTATAATTTGTTTATGACCCTCGTAATAAATAGCTGGGATTTACCTAACTATCTGGCTTGTGACACAGTAAATTTGACAACATAGTTGGAACGTGAAATGGAATAGTAATTTGCCAAACTCTGAGACGTTGTCATTGCATATATAAGATATTGTCACTACCAATTTCATTAAGATTTTAATATTTTTTCATTAAAACTGTGTAGAACTCAAGTAAGTTTGAAAAGGGTTGTGTGTATTTCAATTCCATGGCTAGATGTCATCATATCACACCAAAATCATGTCACCATGATTGCATGATTGATCTCCTTGGACGATCTCGAAGGCTGAATGAGGTAGAGGCCTTTTCGATAACATGCCTTTCGAACTTGATGCAACTATGTGGGGAGCAGTGCTCAATGCCTTCAAAATTCATGAAAATATAGATGTAGGGAAACATGCGAAACATGTGATGAATTTTTTTTTAGAGTTGGAACCTCCATGTTGACTAATCTTATACTTGTCTGTATAATGGATAGAACTAAAGAAACTAGATCTCATTTTATTTTTCTCACCTTCTAGCATGTCTACAGGGAGCTCAATGGAAAGTTTGATCTGTGATTTAAAAGAGGCTATTAGGTTGCAGGAGGGAGTGATAGAAATGGCAAAAGAACTATATGGACATAATCCTCCAACCACAGTGCTTTCTATCCATGTTTAATATTATTGCTACAAGTTGTCTAAGCAAAGAAAGCATTTGAAAAGAAAAATGATGTTAAATTTATGTTTGATATTCTCGTAAGAGTAGAAGTGTGAATGAATTTTTTTTATTTAGAACTGTGATGAAAACACGGTTATTATATAAGCAACACATGTAATATCTGGTTTAACTAAAGCATGCTCGTGTTTTTTTTAGAGTGACAGGATGGCACCTGCATATGTATATTTGTTTTCTCCTTGAAATAAAAATAAAAAAGCAAATTGACACCTATACAAAAACAATGTAGCCACAGAGCTAAATGAAAAGAAGTTGGTGTTAAGATTATAAGTCACTCTTAAATAGTATTAAAATTTATGTGTATAAAAATTTATGTGCAGATATAGATAAGGTGTTGGGGTGAATACTTAACAAGCAGGAACCCTTCCATGTTAGGAATTGAGACACCTCCTGAGTGGGGTGAATACTTAATAAGTAGGAACCCTTCCATGATAGGAATTGAAACACCTCTTGGACTCATTGTTGAACTTATCATTAGGATAAGAAACAATGATTATGATTTAGTATTATTCAAAAGTTAGTACTTGGTGGGTATTTATGTATACCTTCAACTGTGAAAGAAATTATCTTTTCAGTGGAATGTGATGCAAGTATGTAGGAATTCACTTTTACATGTATAGAACTTTCAGCCACTTGAATTATATCTCAGGTAAAATTTAGCATAAATTATCATGTACCAAGCAAGCAAGGTGTACCACTCATGAATATGTCATGTCTACACCAAGAGAACTTGTGAGTATTTTGTTGTTCTTATTAACATTGGCATAATTGGAAAGTGCAGCCTGCATTTAAGAGATCAATATTATTTGATTTATTTTATAATAAATCTACCATTGTAGTTAAAAAGTGAAACCTTGTTAGTATACATGAAGTATTAAGTGATTATGATAAGCAACAATGAGATGCAAACTATGAGAAATTTTCACATTTTAAAAAAATGGATTAATCACACCTTGAAAGAATTATGGTCAGATTGGAGGATTAATTAAGTAGGTATTGATTCCTACTGCTATATTAAAATCCTTATAACCAATTCATTAAGGCCTACATAACTATTTACCTTAAAACAAATGGTGAAAAAGGAAGATGATAGATTGGGAAGATCAATGCCATAGGATATTATATCTATGGTGAGAAAGGTGTGATGATGATAGAATAATCATCCACTCTAGAATGTTTATAGGATAAGGAACTATGGATACAACGAAATTAACAAGCTATAACAGTTAATAATTACTACTATGACAAATGTTATGCACAAATTGCAGTAAGCTACTATGGCTATGGAAGAGGACTTACCTTGTTAGGTAGTGACCATGAGAAAATATGCCCTATTGGTAGGATATGGTTAGTAGATTATTTTGAACATGTTATGAGAATATTGACTAAGAAGGCTTGTGAGCATTTTAAACATTGATGTAATTGACATATATCATCATGATATTAACATCATAGATGACTTCAATAGAGGATGTCCATGTTTGTAACATTATTTTGTTGTTGTATTATACATATACTCATGCATTGTCATGGACTGTTTGGAATATTGTTATCATAAGCCTGGTTAAGGGGTCATCAAGATAAACTTGTTGTGGAAATAATCATGAAAGGCTCTCCACATAATAATGAGGCATATGAATTTTCCATGTAAACACATGGGTGTACAATGTTCTAGCCTTATAACAATATTGTAGTTATCATTTGGTTGATGAAAGGTGTCAACTATCCGGTGTGGCTACATTTTGTGGTAGAGTTAAGAGTAATACACGAAATAACATCAATTCACATGTTAATTAATTTCCATAAGTATAAATGGAAAATTGGTCATTGTTCTATTTTTCCTAATTATTAAGTGTTGTAAATTATGTAGAAGGTAAAATTTGTATTTCATTATATGTTCCCCAAAACTTCAGTTATCGTTACATTCTCTTAGGAGGGCACAAGGAATCTATACCATGAGCCATGAGGTCAAAATGGTTTAAAATACTTTAAATGATAGACCTTGTTCATATTCGAACTTGCTAAATGAACAAATTGTAGTGTATGATTATTGGATTAAAAATTTGGATGACAAATTCTAGGGATGTGATCATCATGTGCAATAAATAGACATGGGAGTGTTAAAAAGAGTACCAATAGGTCTCTTCTGTCATACTATCACCATATTACTTTACTCATTAAAATTGAAATTATGAGTTGCATGATTGCTATGCAAGGACATACCTTAACTAGAATGTAGATGATACTTATAAGAGATCTTAAGGGAAGAAATGTTGAACTCTTATGAGGTAAATGGAAAACAGAAATATTTCCAATACGTCATGGTCAACACCAAGAAATATTTCAAATAAAAGTATATAAATGGAGATAAATAAACTTATGGTTAATTAAGTGGGTTCCATCCTAAAACAAATTCTAAAAATTTTACTCATGGAAGACAGGTCTTGGTATGAAGTACGAGACTATGTAATTTTATTATTGTGATGATTGGTGCATCTACATGTAATGATGGAGTTTATTTTTGATATGGATTTGGATGAGTCACTTAATTCACCCTTAGTAAGAAAATGCTCCAAATATTACCAGGTTATTATTCATATATTCAAGAGATATATGTGTAATTAATTGAGCATGCATATTTTGGAACATACAAGTTTCTTTGAGGAAATAGACATCTTAATAATTATAACTAAAGTAGATAAGAGGCACAAATTATATTCCAATCTAGAAGGAACTAGGGTCAGAAGTGGTGAAGGAAACGCACAAATGCAGTACACCACATTGTATGCATGTTGGAAAAGACATCAATAAATTACGACTATAATAAGAATGTCAATTGCCTGACACCAAAATTAAATCTAGTGTAAATACATAATGGGAGTGTAAAACCAACTCTTGGTGCTTCTTGATCCACTCCTTCTCCTCCCCACCTCCTCTACCTCCGCCTCCGCCTCCTCCTCCTCCTCCTCCTCCTCCTTCTCCACCTCCATCCCCCCTCCTCCTCCTAATCCTCCTCTGCTTCCCCCCCTCTACTCCCCCCTCCACCTCCAACCACTCCTCCTCCTCCCCCCCTCCTCTAACTCCGCCTCCGCCACCACCCCCTCCATCTCCTCCCCCTCTGCCTCTGCATCCCCCTCCCCCCTCCTCGTCATCCTACTCCTCTGCCTCCTTCACCTCCCACCCCTTCCTCCTCCTCCTCCTCTTCATCCTCCTCTGCTTATAGCTCCCCCTCGCCTCCTCCTCCTTCTCCTCCTTTACCTCCCACCCCTTCCTCCTCCTCCTCCTCCTCCTCTGACACCTCCCCCTCCTCTTCTTCCCACCCGCATTTTCCTCCTCCTCCACCTCTGCCACCCCTCCTACTCCTCATCCTCCTCCTCCTTCACCTCACCCCTTGTGCCTCCTTCTCCTCCTCCTCGTCCACCTCCGCCCCTCATCGTCCTCCTCCTCATCCACCTACCCTTTTGTGCCTTCTTCTCCTCCTCCTCCTCCACCTCCCCCCCCTTGTCCTTCTCCTCCTCCTCATCCTCGTCTACCTCTGTCCTCTTCTCCTTCTCCTCCTCCTCCTCCTCTACTTACCCCCCTCCTGCCCCCCCCCCTTCCACCTCCACCTCCAACCACTGCTCCTCCCCGCCCTCCTCTTCCTCCACCTCCAACCACTCCTCCTCCTCCTTCCCCCTCCTTTGCCTCCACCTCTACCACCAACCCCTCCTCCTCCTCGTCCTCCTCCTTTGCCTCTTCCTCCACCTTCACCTCCCCCCCTCCTTCTTCTCCTACTCCTACTCCTGCACCTCGTCCTCGTCCTCCTCCCCCCCCGCTCCTCCTCCTCGTCCTCGTCCTCCTCCTCCTCTAACTCCCCCCCTCCTCATCCTCTGCCTCTACCTCCCACCTACCTCCTCCTCCTCGTCCTCCTCCTCCTCTGCCCCCCTACTCCCCCCCTCCTCCACGTCCACCCACTCCCCCTACTCCTCGTTTGCATATGCCTCTGCCATTCCCCCCTCCACCTCCTCCTCCTCCTCCTCCTCCTCTTCCTCCTCCTGTCGCTCTCCCTCCTCCTACTCTCCCCCCTCCTCCATGATCTCCTCCTCCTCTCCTCCTCCTCCTCCTCCGCCTTCACCTCCGACCCCTCCACCTCCTCCCCACTCCTCCTCGACATCCTCCTCCTCACCCACTCCTCTGCCTCTGCCTCCACAACCTCCTCCTCCTCCTCTTCCCCCTCCTCCTCCTTGACGTCCTCCTCCAACTCCCCTCCTCCTCCTCCTCCTCTACATCCTCCTCCTCCCCCTATCCTCCGCCTCTACCTACACCACCTCCTTCTCCTCCTCCTCGACCTCTTCCTCCCCCCCTCCTCCTCCTCCTCCTCTGCCTCCCCCTGCTTCCTCCTCCTCCTCCTCCTCCTCCTCCTCCTCCTCCACCCCCTCCTCCTCCTCCTCTACCTACACCACCTCCTTCTCCTCCTCCTCGACCTCTTCCTCCCCCCCTCCTCCTCCTCCTCCTCTGCCTCCCCCCACTTCCTCCTCCTCCTCCTCCTCCTCCTCCTCCTCCTCCCCCCTCCTCCTCCTCCTCTGCCTTCACCCCCCCTCCTCAACCCCCCTCCTCCTCCTCCTCCTGCTCCGCTGCCTCTGCCTCTACCTGTCCCCCTCCTCCTCCTCCTCCTCCTCTGTCTCTACATCCCCGCCTCCTCCTCCTCGTTGCTCCCACCTCCTCCTCTACCTCTACTTCCCCACCTCCTCCTCCTCGTTGCTCCCAACTCCTCCTCCTCTGCCTCTATCTTCCCCCCACCTCCTCCTCGTCCTCCTCCGCCTCCCTCCCACCTCTGTCTCCTTCTCCTCTTCCTCCTCCTCGGCCTCGCTCCCTCCCTCCTCCCCCCGTCCTCCTCCTCCTCCCCCCCTCTCCCTCCTCCTCCGCCTCTGGCTTCGCCCCCTCCTCCACCTGCTCCTGCCTCCTCCCCGCCTCTGCCTCTACCTCCCCCTCCTCTTTTCTTGTTGCCTCTTTCATCATCTCCTCACCTTCCTCCTACACCTCCTCCTCCCCTGTTGCCACCTCCACCTCCCTCTTTGTCCTCCCCCTCCTCTGTCGCCACCTCCCACCCCTCCTACTCCACCTCCTCCCACTTCCCCTCTACCTCTTGCGCCTTCTTTGCCTCCGTCTGAAACCGTGCAACCTTCTCCCCTGCCACCCACATCTCTTCACCATTGCATCCTCCACCTCCACCTCCTCCTCCTCTACACATATCACCCCACCTTCCTTCCTCTCACTCTCTTCCCCACTCCCTCCACTATGTCTCTCCCCTTTCTCCCCCTCCCTCTCCCTCTCCCTTTCCCTCTTCCCCACTCCCTCCCCTTTATCTCTCCCCTTTCTCCCCTTCCCTCTCCCTTTCCCTCTCCCCCATTGCCTCCTTCATTAATTTCCCTCTATCTGACCCACTCCATCCCTCCCTCTTACACTCCCACTGCCTACCATCCACCCATCTACCCTTCATCTCTTCCCACCACCATTTCCCTCCCTCACTCCCTTTCCCACATCAAATCTTTCATAATATCTACAACACATTATACTATTATACTCAAATAATATTAAAAATATATATATTATTACATTAAATAAAGTTCACAAATCCAATAAACAAATATATGATCACTTATAATAAGACTATTTTGTAAAATAAATGAATATAGTTTTAAGATATCTTTAATTTTATATTATAATTATTATTTAGTTAGATTTCTTTTTAAATAATATTAAAATATTTATATAAATAATAAGCCAATACTAATAACAATATATCCTAATGATTTTCGAATTATAAATATTAAAAAATAAAATATACAATATAATGAAAATATCCCGTAATAGTATATTCAATAATGAATAAAATAATTGATTTAATAAAACATCTATAATATATAAAACAATAAAACACATTAAAGTTATAAGAGATAAATGATAATATATTTAAAAAGAATTATCATTGTCTTTGTAATATTACAAAACACCTTTTTTTAAATATCATCCCTAATATATCATCACGAATTTAAAATTTTTATATAAAATATGCAAATATTTATTGTGTAAAGCGTTTAAAAAGTCCTTTAAAATCTCGACTGTAGAAGAGTTTGTAAAAGAAAAAAGTGTCGGGTTTACAACCTCCCATTTATACTCTCTAGGATGTAAACTACTCATATTCATGGAATATGGTTCTTTCTTTATCCTAAACGGTTGCTATGAAATGTATTTCAGTTTATTTTAACAATGTGTTGTTATTTACCGCAACGGCATCGTTGGAAATTAAATTGCAAGGTGAACGGAGAAGTACATTTTTTCCTGGCCGTACGGCTTTGACGCCCTTAAAAGCTGGACTCAAGAAGATTTTATGACAAAAACAAGAAGTGCCTAAGTTTACAACGTCCCATTTATACATTGAAGGATGTAAGTTTACAACGTCCCATTTATACACTCAAGGATGTAAATTGCTCATATTCATGGACATAAATATAAATGAAAACATATAACATAGAAAGAGATTGGTACAGATAACCCTGACACTATAAACTGCATGTTCCTAACATAGAGAAATTTCAGCGGTTGGATACTTTAATTTGAACGTTCAAAGAAATAGTAACACAAAGCAACGATCAACACAGAATTTTAGGAATAAGATAAACGCATAGAAGTAGCAACACAAAGCAACAGTAAACACAGAAAAATTGTGGAGTAAAAGTAATATAGAAAGATGAGAAACACAGGCGAACATACTGAAAATATGATATGGTACACTTAAGTATTATATTTGTTATTGTTATTATAGAAAAGCTAAAGTATGACTGGGAATTGCGTATCTATTTACCTGTTATGATTGATGGAGTGCCTGACCAACTCTGTTTATCACAATTCTCCAAGGATGAAAGTATGCAACAGCAGCTACCTGGGTATACAAAAAAAAATATAAATAACACATCAAAAATCAATTAAGACTACACGAAAATTTCGAAACAAACTATCAAAAAACACAAAACATATGTTTCCTTCCTTGAAATCTGAGTGGAGAAAAGTTTGGCATACTAGGAATGAAATCATACCAGATTCTTCCATAGAAGAAAAGCTTCTCCATGCATCCAAAGCTTTCGGATAGCCTCTGAACAACATAAACCACAGAGCAACGGTAGACATTACCTATATAAAAACACAGAACAAATATATACAGACATCGACCATCCACACGACCAACCTACAGTTCAGAGTGCCAAAGATATGAGAGGAATGAAATGAATGCTTTAAAACTGTATGTGGTTTTATAGACAAATCAGGCAGTCATCGGTTACCGTTCGTAGGAAATTTAAAATCAGTTACCGGAACTTCCAAGCTATTCTGCACGTCGGAATAACAAGAAAGGCAAGTTTGATAAGGATGTGGTGTGATGGAATGAACTACTTGATTGTGTGACGGTTTTTTAGGCATGCCCAGGGACCACATGATCGATGTGCTTAATGGAAAAAAGAAGATCCAAATCTCTAGGGAAGTTACATCATTATTGGCTTTTTTGGCGTTACATGCACAATGCAACGGTTACTTCGGAGATTTGAAATCTTCGATTGGCATTTCAAACGAGATTTCAAACTGGCCAGGTATTCTGCCCTCGGGAATTGATTATGTCACGGAATTGTTGGTCGGACATCAATTTTGACGGTGATAGACTTGAAATAGCGTTTTTGAGACATACGCAGGGAGGGACCGGAGACCACGGAACCACAAGCGTTTCATGGGCGTGTTAACAGGCAAGAGCTAACCAGCCATATATTGGGTATTAAATGCCCTTATGTAGGCTGGCCAGCTATGTATGTCATGGGGACGCATCATACAACTCCGGCGGGCACCTTTATCATCTTTCCGGAAGCCATGCGGGACCCACCAAACATGGTTCGCCATTTTATATAGATGCCCATACAATTAGAAGCATACATACATCGTGGTGGATTTGACGTGAACTGAAATGGAGTGAATGCTACCTTCGCACCATGGCACCTGGAATTTCAAATTTCAAATTTGCGCGCGGAATTTCTGCAACAAGTTTTTGAATAAGGATGCATTGGATTTTTATTTCATTTTCCTCCTGGATTAACTCTTGCCCATTAAGACTACTCCTTTCGAATACATAGTCCCTCCCATTTAAATTTTGAATACCCGCGCACTGTGCTTCCTGAATACCCTGGAGGCCGGTTTTCTGGCAGAGTATTTATTTTTTCTTTTAAAAGATAGCACTTACCTCCCAGTCAGGGACGAAAGGAATGGGACCTTCTGCAATTGCTGGTGTTTCCGAGCATGAATTAACGAGCTCCAAGAGGGGTGCTGGGTCTGTAAAGGAATGTAGAGAATATTGTAGTTGTGGCCATATCCTACCCGGCCGTGCCTCTCTTGACTCCAGTTATAAGAGCGCTTCTACATCGCGGAGGAGGAGCGCGCGTGTGGCCCATGGCGATGGATCCTGGAATGTCCACCATGCTCTAGAGAGGGTTCGGCCTTTTGAAATCCATCAGTCGGGGACATGAAGCATGATGGAAGACCTTGTGGAGGGTTAGTTCCCGGGGAGCTCCCTTGGCATCCTTGGATACATCTTCATTGCCATGCTGTTCTTGTAGTCCAGAAGAATTGTGTCTCTATTGGAAAAGACGAATAAGTTTTGGTTCGAGCATAGGTACAGATATGGGTATAGATTGTTCTCCACCTGTGCGCTAGCCATGTTTGACACAGGAAAAATGGGTTGGTGGTCCCTTCCTGACGTTTTGAGAATGAATTCCTAGGTGAAATCGCTGGTACCCCATGACCACGATGCGATATTCTGGGAAGATTTAGTTTGAGGAATACCATCAATTGTCTCTAATATTAAGGGCCAATGATTCATTCCAGTCGCCATTTGAGTAGGGGAAAAAGTAGCGGATTACCTGCCCCGTCCCTCTAACCTCCCACTTCCCATGTGAATGAACGTCCCATTCGCGCGAAGGCACTAGATGAACACCAAATATCTATGAGATGTCTCCTCATATTGGTGGCCAAGTTGTATTCAATGGAATTAGCCCAACAATCCTGCGTGATAGCTTAATCTTGCGATTTGTCACGGCCCTCCCTGAAGATGGGCACTGAAGTTGGTTCTGGCTAATATTATGATCTTATTAAGATGAGTAACAGTCATTTACAGGGTAAACACTCCACCATTCTCTACAAAAAGCTTCCATCTCCCAAGTTCCACTAACTCCGCCGTTGCGCTCCACCAGACTCTTAATCAACATTGCAGTTGGCATAACCTGCGATTATCATAAGCACAATGCATGATCTTAGATGGTTAAATTCAGAGTGTCGCGCTAAAAAATACACTGCATACAATAGCATCAATAGAATTGAGCTCTCCTGAATTATATCGATTGATTTTGTGGTTTAATTCCTCATAATACACATACTCTACGTGAACCTTAGCAGATCCCTCCAATAAATTGATTGTTGTGAACTGGATAAAAGAACAATATCAATGGTCTAGATGTGATAGTGGCTTATAACGTATCCACCGAAGTACATGATCAGTGGTTTCATGGTCGGTATCTTTAATAGGTTTGCTCTTACCATATCCCCATAGATTTCAGATGAACTAAAAAATAATATTGAGCATACCTCTATTTGTGTTTAAATTCAGCGTGTACTACATCACTGGCTCAATTCCGTTCTATTAGTTGGAAACTTAAACAGAAAATAAGATTTGGATTTCAATAACCATTTATGGCAACGATCAATCCCATATATTTTAATATATATATTATAAATACCTCACACAACTGTCTACTTATAATAATGGGTCAACCTCCATCCCAAGTGATGATGCTGGTGATCTCATTTATGTTTATGCTAAGTGCCATGGAAAACAGATGTCAAATTTATGGAGCTTGCATCCTTACAATCCCAACAATATCCGTATTTGCACTTACAAATCATTTACTCTTTGTAAATATGGTTAAACCCCACCACCCTAATAGAATTCATACTTATTTTTATATTTTAATAAATTTCATTAAATGTAATCTTATCATGACGATTAGAGCAAATGGAGTGTCAAAGCCAATCTCTTTATATTAAATAAAGTTTGCATTAGTTTGAATTAATCAAAATTCACAAATAAAGTGTGTTGATCGTATATATCATCGTATTGTTATTTAATTATTCTAACTAAATAATTGATGGTGAATTATTATAATTAAATATTTGATGATCAGCTTAATCTTACAAAAATAGGCAAAAGTTTTTTGGATTGATAATTATAATCTCTACTAATTACGGTATGAAATAATGAATGCTTTCATTTTTATTTTATAAAATTATTTTAAATTATTGTTTATTATATTTTTAAAATCAAAATATAAATTATTAACTATAAATTATTTTAAGTTATTCTTTTAAGTAATTTTATTACTAGATAAAATGAATTTTTTATTAATATATTATTTTCTTTAATTTTAATTAAAATTCAGTAAAGGTTTTTTAAACTTTTTAGTTTAATTGGTTTAATATGTAGAATTTGAGTTGCCCACCAGTTCTCTAGGTTACTGAATCTATTTATGTATTTAAAAAAACATTTTAAATAACAAAAAATCACAATCTTGCTTAAAACCAGTAAAAAAACCATTTATTTCTTATAAATATTTAAAAAATAACTTTTAATAAATTAATAAATTTTTTAATTTGATTAGATTAGATTATTATATTTTAAAATAGTATTTATAAGTAAATTAATAATATGAAGTATATTATATTTCTATATAACACATAATCTTAATCTTAATTTTTTAATACGAATGTAATCTTGTTTTGAAGATGAACCAGCTGGTTCAAAACGTGTCGACCAAATATTGGCAATGTGATTTTTCCAGAAATATTCATAAATTAACTAGGAATGTAATCTTCTAACTTTTTATTAAAACTTTGATCTTTTATTTAAAAAGATAAATCAACATTATTTATAATTTTAAAAATACACTTTTAATTACATTTATAATAATTATTACAACCATGTAGGCTCCAATTTATTTTACTAGACCAATTTTGAGTCCACGAGAATAACTAGCTGAATGACTAGCTATACAGAGGGTATCGTGTCGAACTACACTTCTCACAACTGGGAATGGCCCAATAACAAAGACATGTAGTAATAACTAAACTAGAGACCACACTAACATAATGCCACTAGGGGCCTTTCAGACCTATTCGAGGATTTTGGTTTGCTTAATAATCCTTAAAAATATTAACAGAAATATACTAGAGGAAATTAAAAGAAAATTCATGTAGATTATGTGAAGCCTAGAAATAGAAAGGGATTCCTTGGTCTCATTTGGAGTGGTGAGTCACACCACTTTTCCTTCTCTACACCCATGTCCTCTAGATAAATCATTCAAAGAAGCTCAACACTCCCTTATTTGTGCACACCCTCTATAGTCTTCCACCACAATGTTTATAGCTCAATACACCATGCAACCCCCAGGACCGAGTCCCCTCTGCATTCTACCAAGATTATCATTAGGGCATGTTCCCTAAGCCTCGTCCATTGTCTTTCCAAAATTCTCCCCTTCAAACTTCCTCCCTGGTTCATCTCCTGTGGCAGGGAAATTGGAAAACAACCTGAGGTCGCCCTGTGCAACTTTGTAAACTGTTAACACTGCTCGCCAACTTTGCATTCCATAAAAGCCTCTCCATTACACAAGATAGAGTCATATGGTTATGCATGTGAGGGGGCGGAAACGACACCCTGCATTTACTCCCTAATCATGTCCAAGGTGGTGTGCATGACTCTCGATCCACCTGTTACCCTCTAATTCCAACCCCATCAGGGGAATTTTAGAACATATAATTAATAAAAATATAAAAATTAATAAATTTAATGAATAAAAGAATAATTAAAAATAAAAATATTTCTAAATATAAAAATGTGAAATATATACTTTTTTTTGTAAGTCAAAATTCTATTCATTCTTCAAAAAAGAGGTACATCAGTAGATAAATGCAGTTTGTCTCACCTCAACCCTGTTTGTTGACTACTGTGATCAACATATGGTAAAGAAACAAAAAAAAAACTAAATACGTAGTCCACAATTTAGGAGGCCTAAAGCACCAGTAAACACACAAAACAAGTAAAACAATCATCTCATGTAATGGAGGTTGGGTTTTTTGAATTTGTTCCTAGAGGAGGAGGACGGTGTAAGGATCACTGGACGTGCTCTTCGAAGTGAGCCATCCATGTCTCCAACTTCTCCACCTTCTCAGATAACAGATTATGGCCTCGCCAGACCACCATGATGCACTCTCGAACATGGCACTAGAAGTAGTGCATTTTGTTCAATGTCGCAATAAGCTCTACATGCTTTTCCTGTCGCACATACTCCGAGGTTTCCAGGAATTCCACTATTGACTAAATCAAACCCCGATAGTTTTCCAGACAAAATTCTTGTCTCTGTTTACGTTCTGAATTACGCGCCATCCCCTGTCGCCCCTAGCCAGCAAAATGTATCGCTCCACCCCGTTGTTGGCTTCGCAAGGTACAACTCCTACGGCCTGCCAGCAATCCACCACGACCACGACCACCGCGAGCCCCAAAGACCGCCTGACCCAAACGACCAGCATTGCTACCACCCCAGGCGGAGCTAGCATTCGCCACTACCACCTGCAAGGGTGGCTCCCAACCCCCCGAACCATCCAAATTGAGCTTTAGCTATGAAGAAGAATGAGAAATACGAGGTACCTAACGTATTATGGTAGAACTGGCACTGCTGAGAAGGGTCGGAGCTAACCAGCGAGTTGATAGACAAACTACAATTTCAACCGCATAGAATCGCCCACCCATGCCATCATGACCACAAACAACGAATCCAGGATAAATATCGGGAACCACAATTCCAAACCGGCAATAAGGAACTAGACCCACAATTCACCGTCCCCCACAGAAACCGCCAAACATTGTAGAACCTTGAGAAAGAACTACTGAAGACAAAGAGCCAAATTCCACTCTAACGCGGAGGAACACCCACCCATCCACAGTAGGACCAACAAATGGGTTTCAGAGCTAGAGTTATGAATCCTTTCCCGCTCGAGATAACTAGAGACCATAACTAGAGACCATAACTAGAGTCATTTTGAATAGAATTATTTAATTTTTACAGTTTAATTTTTTGTTTTAAAATAATAAAAAATATAACTTTAATTAATATATTATAATAAATAAAACATGCACAAAAACTAATGTTTTGTTTGAGTTAGATTTTAAAAATCTTGAGTTAGAGGCTACATCATTATATAAAAAAAAACTTGATCACTTAAGTTTAAGAATACTATATGTTTTTAAGTATTAGAATATTAATATTAGTTTTAGATTATATTTTAATATTACAAAGCAATTGCAATGTGAATGATTAAAAAGAAAATGTTATTATTTATAAATAATGTTTTTTTGGGTGTTTTATTTCTTTCTAAACAAAAGTGTATAGGGTGTTTCTCACTAGGAAGATTGGACCATAACCAAAAGTTCACTCTTTGTAGAGAGACATACAACAACATAATGTTCAAAAAAACCCAAAAAGACTAAAAGTGGTTCAAACTGGCCATGAGAATACACATTGATACCAAAAAATGATAATATGCTAGGCATAACATAAGACAAAGTAGAGGGATCATAATTCATAGTTGCAATCTAGATGGAGTCTTGGTTGTTGCCAGGGGTGCTCTTAGTCTAGGGTGGGATGTTGGGATGTTGCTCGATGTATTTGATCTAGGTCCTTCATGTGGTGTTGCAAATGCTCGATAGAGTTAAGGAGGTCTACCCAATGTTCAGATTGATCCAGTAGAATTCTATCGAGGAATTTCAAATCCTAGCATAAGTTTATAGTGTGCATGTACTAATTGAGATGTCCTCGCATATGCTTGATATCCTGCACCCAGTTTTCCATCTCAGCGAGAGTCTCTATGTTTGAGAGATGGTGTTGATGAGAGAATATTTCTCTCTCCATGTGGGTAAGCTCATCCTAGATGCATGTTGGGGTAAGGTCACGAAACCAAGCCATAGTTTCCTCTAGGTGGTGTTGAGTACACATGTTTCCCCAAGTGGCATGTTCCTTGTAGCAGGTTTTACCTCTATGGACACGCGCACACTAATGAGTCATGGTGGAGAACCCAATAGATAAAAGAGAGAAAGTAATTAGGAGAGGAAAGAAACAAACGTTGACTATAAAGAGAAAGACCACGCGAGGAGGAAAAATGGCCAGGTGGTTGGGAATCGAAGGAGGCGAGGAGTGGGGAAGGATAAAGACGCTAGTCAATGAACAAGGAGGAAGAACAAAAATAGGAGGGCATGAGGAGGACCCTAAGCCCATAAAAAATAACAAGGGAAGGGGAACAACATGGGTGAGTTAACTAGAGGAAGGCCACATAGGACCTGAAACAAGTCGAATATCATGAAAAGTGCACCAAATGAGAATGATGAGTGATGAAATACCATACGAGAAATTTGATATGAAAAAAATACCACAAAAAGGATATTTCTCAAGTCAAAACCCGTCAAGAATACATCAATAGAAGGCATCTAGCACCAGAATGAGCAATCCTTTTGAAAGCATAAGGAGCCAAGATTGAAGGATGCATCACATACTTTGAACTTGCAAGGGGAAAGTAACTACTAGGTATAACCTATACTCCAGGCAGTCAAATGGAAATTGTTGCCATATCTCCACTTCTTGTGGGGAGGTTATTCGATTTTAGATCTGTGAATGTTGGCCAAGGGTAGTAGAGCAGTGTCAAGCTAAGGCTCGAGGAGTTGGACTAACAAGAGACCCCAAATATAAATGGCAAGAGTTAAGGCCTATGCATAAAATAGGAGACTCTTACAACCAACAACAAATGTGCCAAATCTAAATTTTTCCATGAGGAAGGGTATAGTAATCTACAATGGAGTTGGTTTTAGCTTTTCACGAGTAAAGAGCTTGAAAGTTGTCTAGAGGACTAGTAAACATTCAAAGCTAGACAATAAAATGTGCATGAGACTGAGTATAATAAGAGTCGCCCACATGTATCCTTAAGAGGGGAGTTCTATAGGTGCTTCCAGGTGGAGGATAGTGTAGGTGAGTAGTCCAAACTTCCATGATTAGCTAAAATATCAACGACTTTATTTACTATTCACCGAACACGTGATGGGACAATGATTGATATGTTGGCAATAAGGGAGGAATATTTGCATATGAGTGTTTCTAAATGCCAACTCTTAGGTACTTTATCCATTGGGGTACCATTCGGTATCTTATATACCATGTTGATGATGAACTGATAGTCTCCCTCTACAAAAAATTTGGAATACCTTTGTGTCTATGCAGTGTACAACCCTGTTATCCTTACAATATCAGCTACTATTCTTGGTTGTAAGTTCTCTCATATTTCTATTAATAGAAAGAGTATCCTATTTTCTTGTTATATTACATTTACATTCAAGTATTTCAATGCCTCGCTGCATCATTAAATAGAGTAATTGAATTATGCTATGTAGATGTTGTGGATCTTTGGCTTTTTTGTTTTTGTTTTATGTACAGGTTCTAATTATAGCATTTGGAGCTACGATTGGAGCTTACAAGCGAGGATGAAAGTAAATCTTGCAACAGTTTCCAAGAAAGTCTCTTTCCATTCTTCAATTTCTCTAAGGGAAACTCTATATTATTTGCTTTATGTTGTTTTGGACAAATCCACTAGGTCTAGGGAAGATACTTTTGCTTGCAATTGTAAATTCCATAGAAATATATTTGCTAAAGTCTATAGCAATATATTTGCTAGAAAAGATAGTGTTATGATTTCTCTCTATTTCTTCACCCTTAGCAGGACTCTACATGACATCATAGATTCCAACATTTAATATTGGAGTGAATGCTCTCTCTATCACCCCTAGTTTTATAAGATTTCTTAACATTTCATTGCACTTCTAGGGCTTTGATTTGTTATAGGGAATAGGAATATCATCAAGATAATTCCACTTTAAGGGTAAAGAAATAGAGAGAAATCATAACACTATTTTTTCTAGCAAATATATTGCTATAGACTTTAGTAAAGGATTTCAACTAGAAACTTTCGAACTTGTAGCTAAAGATAACAGTTGTACCCAACCTACAAATCATGAGAAGATTACCATCTTAGGTTATGCTTCAAAATAGGGTAAATTTCAACCTATTGTGCTATGAAAGCTAGGAGATCAAGGACATAGAAAGCCTAGAACTAACATTAGATTCAACCTAGGAGTTCAAACCCATGACCTCTACACTATCACTCATGGAATTTGGGTGAGGTGGAAATGACGTGTATCTAGGAGGAATATCTATAATAAATTTAACTAGGATGTTCAATGGGTTAATAATGGAGACATGGAGTTCCATATTTTTCATTTCCAAACATGAAATAGAAGTTTAGGATTGCATCTCCCATGCACGAAGGTTTAGTATGTGCTTACCTCAATCTATAATAGGTGTTTTCCAAATCTTACCCTTAGAGGCACAAAATAGTCACAATTATGGTCCATTATGCATCTAGGAGTACAATGAATACCAAAAATTAATATGATTTCCAGAATCCAAAGAGTTGTGAGTCCAAACAGATAGATGACTAAAGATAAAGACGTTGAAATCCATTGAAGGGTATCCAAAATTCAAGGCTAGAAGCTCACTTAAGAATATGCTTATTGGTAAGACAAAATTGCTAGCATACTCATAAAGAAAACCAAAATGATGCAAGGACAATTTACCTCATTCCCCAAATCCTATATCATTCTAATGTTTAGACTATGCATGCATACAACCAAATTTCCCATTAAACTTTTCCCAAAAACACACATAAGAGAATACAAATTTTGCACAATGAATATCTCATGAGAGAATATGAACCCTCCTTATACCTATGGCAAATGTTTTCCTTTACCTCCTTTAAATACATAGCCTTACCTCAATTTTTATTTATAGGCTTGCTTAAAAGAAAAAGCTAAGATCAAGGCATTTTTCATAATTAGACAAATAACTAAAACAAAAATTCTAATAATTTCCTTCTTTCCAAAAATGACCTCTTTACAACATTTCATTACTTCTATTTCTTGGCCATGGTGGAAACTAAAAGAGGTAGAGAGAAAGGACGTGTTTGAATGAAAACCACATTTCTTGAATTTCTGGTAAGATAGGGATAATACAAACATTCTCCATAGTGATTATTTTTCGTTTTCTTATGAATCACAGTTTTGGAGTCTCCCATTTGTAATTGGAAAGGAAAGAAGAGTCCATAGAGCTGTAAAATTTTCTTTAATGTTTGTTCTTTTCCCAATAGAGTAACAACACCTACACCACCTACTTGAGGATCTCCTTGAGTTGTCATAAAAAACCCTATTGTATATCAAAATTCAATTAAGGCGTATATGGAACTCTAGGAGTTATTTATTTAGGATAAACATTATATTATTTGGTGACTTTTACTATCAATGATTTTCTCACTCATGGTGAGATTTTGAGTCATGGAATTTTTTTGGAGCTCGATACTCAATAGAGACCTCCTTCAAAAATTGTATATATACATAATATTCAATAAAAATTTATGAATTAAAAAAATATAATAATATTAAAATTAAAATAAATTAATTTCATTAATACATATATATCATAAATTAAAGAGATAATAAATTACAATAATCTATTTATAACTATTCAAATAATATATATATCCCAAAAAAATTAATTAATCATTATTAATGTTTTTGAGTATTTCATATTTTGAAAAAAATTCACATAATTTTTATTATTTGAAAAGATATTAATATATGAATCCCTTTTTATGTAGATATACGCATTACCATGTGGTTTAAAAAAGAAACTGCTTTACATGTTACCTTTTATTTACACCAAAGAAGGAGCTTTCACCTATTTGTATTGAATTTCACCTATTTGTATTGAAATGGAAAAGTGATTTTGCCCCCTTCGTTACTCCAAAGTTCAAAAAAATTGGAAACTTACGACCTCCGTAAATGCCAAACTGTGTCTTTTCAAAAAGTTATTTATTATTATTTTAACGTTAAATATACAGCAAAAGCGATGAGAGTCATCCCTTTTTTTTCCATTACAGTGTGGTTTCAAAAAGGAAAATGCTTTGACGTGTTACTTTATTTTAAGACAAAAGAAGTTTTTCTCCCTATTCTGAAAGGAATGGAAAACCCATTCCACCCTCTTTGTTAGTTACTACAAACATTGAAAAGAAAGGGAAATTTACAACCTCGGCTAGCACCCAACTAGAGTCTCTTTTCCAAAGGTTATATTTTATTATTTTAAAGTGAGACCTAGCGCAGCAGCGATGAGGGTCCTGGACGGCCTTGTTCCATGCAACTTATTTTCCCCTGAAATATGGATGATGTCAAACTCAAGTATAAAGCAAAGGCAATACGAATAGGGTCCTCGTTCATAACCATCTTTAGAAAAAATATCCTAGAGATCCGAAACAAGGGATTTGGGAAGGTTGGATGGAATTTCTTTCCAAAAGAAATGAAGAGTATTTTATGTTTAAATCTCAGAAAACAACTGACAACCAATGAGTAAGGGAACTTTGAGAGATATGGTTGACATTGAAACACTTTACTGGCCAGCCGATGAAAGAGAAATATGGTTCACACTGAAACACTTTACTTGAAATTTTAATGTCTCATCTATCAGTTCACCTTCCACATATGTGAAATTTTGTCAAAACGCTATTATTTGAATATTTCGAAGTATCCTATCATTTAAATATGCCCAGAAAATTTCACATAAGATCACAACAAAGCAACTATTAAAATTACCAAACACAAGACAAATATATAAAGTTTTCGAAAAGAACCCCTAGAATTTTCCACGACACTTGAAATAAAAACTTAAATTTCATAGCGACTAAATAAATGTAATCAACAAAGTTTGTGCACGCTACTGAGCAGAGACGAATGCTTTATTTAACTTAAATTTCACAGCTACTAAATAGATATAATCAACAAAGTTTGCGCATGCTACTGAGCAAAGCCAAAAGCTTTGTTTATCTGGGTTCGATATCATATAAAGAATGGGATCACCCCCCTCCAAGAGAGTGGAAAACGAGTTTTGAAAGTTGCCTTTCATTTTAGTCAGCCATGGCAAGAATGCATGAGTTTAACTCAACACACCTTCCGAGGCCCTTATCTGTATCAACTTTTACATGCCTCCACTAGTGTCTACACCCTTCTCTCCTCTTCCAATGATGCTTTCGCCTCCAAAATTCAGCATAAATGGCTACCTCAGTCCTTGACCCGGCTCCAAATGGACCGCACCAAAAGGAAGCTAAAGCTGCTCAGCAAAGGGAAATTAACATCGTTAAATTTAGATGAATTTCAGGCGTTTATGGTAGCTTTGTTTCCAGACGTGGCCCTCTCCAATGCTTTCAAAAGCATGTCGTTTTACATCCCGGTGGGATTTGTGGCGATTTTATCATCACATTTGATAGCACAAACACAGTGCCCACGAGCTTGCCCCGGATATGATAGTTGTAACTCTCCACCGTGATAATTTCCCATACATTGGAGAGGAGCTTGTCATCTGCCAAGAGAACGAGCTTCTGGTTCCTGGCACCTTCTGCGCGACAGAAGGAAAATGAAATAAAAATCCATTGCATCCCTATTCAAAAACTTGTTGCAGAAATTCCGCGCGCAAATTTGAAATTTGAAATTCCAGGTGCCATGGTGCGAAGGTAGCGTTCACTCCATTTCAGTTCACGTCAAATCCACCACGATGTATGTATGCTTCTAATTGTATGGGCATCTATATAAAATGGCGAACCATGTTTGGTGGGTCCCGCATGGCTGCCGGAAAGGTGATAAAGGTGCCCGCTGGAGTTGTATGATGCGTCCCCATGACATACATAGCTGGCCAGCCTACATAGGGGCATTTAATACCCAATGTATGGCTGGTTAGCTCTTGTCGTGTTAACAGATGATGGTACTCGAGAAAAGCAGATGCAATCTGCAGGGAAGTTATGTCGACGTTGCCCTATTTCGCAGGGATTACATTGGAGCTGTAGTGAAATATTGTAGATAATTCTCCCGAATATCTTCATTTTTCTTTCCCTTTTAAGTATGCCCCTTTTCCTTTTGATTTGGGCAATGTTATTGGGATTCAATCGTAATAATGTTATATTCTATTTTTATAGATATATAAATTTAATTTAATCATTAAAATAACACTTAAACTAAACCATTAAACTAAACTAAAATTTACTTTGATATTCTCTTTACCTATAAATGTTAATTTAATTGTGAATTAACAAATCATTGAGATCTATAAATTTTAATTTAATTGTGAACTAGCAAATTATTGACATTTCTTTCATCATGGTCCATAATTGCTTTTAAGACTAAGCATAAATATATAACACATCAATTAGAAAATTAGAGCTCACCAAAACTATTGAAAATATAATAATATGTGAAATATCCTCAAAAACCATATGCTTGTGTAGGTGGAGGACTAATGGAAGAAGGTTAGAATGTTCAAATCTATATCTTATGGTTTGATGAAACAAATGATGCAGATCCATTTAACCTTCTCAAGGAACTACCTCATTTTCCAAATCTTTAACTAGAGTGAAGATGGAAGTTAGAGTAGTTCATTCATTAAAGATGAACTTCACAACACTTTGATAACATCACTAATGTGCATTACCTCATATATATACTATATAGTTACCCCATAACATAAGTACAAAAGAAGAATAACATGACCACCCATAGATATGTAAGAACAATCAATTATCAATTAGCTTTTCCCCATATAAAACTTGATAACATTTCTTATATATATATATATATATATATATTCCTCTAATAGATAAGGGATTCTTTTCAAAAAATTATCAAACATTGTCCAATAGTAAACTAATGTTTTGTAAGTTGAAATATGAAAACCCCAACATGCATATTTCAAAATTTCTATTTAATTAAAAACTAACCCAATATTCCCAAACATATGGATATTTATGAGGTCAAGTCTTATTTATGAGGTAGAGGTCTTTGTACATGTAGAAATAATATTAAAAGTAATTACAAACTCCATATCTTGTGGAGTTAGAAAGTTAAATATCTTTCTATGTATATTTTTTAGCAAAATGAGATAAAGAGTTATCGTAATATAAAATGTAGAACTTAAAATATTTATATCCTTTTGAAGTGGAAAATTTATTGTTTAATAGATGAACATTTTATCAAGTCACATTCACATTTTAAAAGGATTGGCCCAAAAAATAACATATACTAGGCGGGGAAAATGATAGTGACTAATTAGCTTACATTTATTTCTTATGCATGTCTATATTGTTTCCACTTTTTCTTTTGGTTTATATAGTGTAAATTAATAGAATATCAAAGTAATATTTTTTCAAAATATTTCATAGGACATACCTACACAAATTCCATTCGAGTGATGGAAGGATTTAAACACAATTGCACAAAAATATTGGTAAATAAAAGGATTTTCCTCGCTATTTTATATGATTTTCTAATATTCATGACACTAAAAACTCTCCTTCAATATTTAATTCAACAACTTCAAATTTCTTACTATAATCATAAATCACTGCGAGTGAAAAATAAATGTAATTAGAAATGTTCATCTCTTTCTAAATGTGCACTACATAAACTTAATGATTAGTAGAGAATCAACCAAATCCAATATTTACTTCAACAACTTCAAATTTCTTACTATAATCATAAATCACGGCAAGTGAAAAATAAATATAATTAGAAATGTTCATCTCCTTTTAAATGTGTACTACATAAACTTAATGATTAGTAGAGGATCAACCAAATCCACTTGTAATATTTTTTTTCCTAAAACAAAACAAAAATAGAGAATCAAGAACTAAAAAATATTGTCTTTTTTTGTTACACAAGACATAACTATTTTGAAAATTCTACAATCAAAGTAACTAGAACGTGTCTCCAGAGAATTGAAGGGATTGAGCTTGAGGAAAAAATTATTCACCTAACTACTTGAGCTAGGATCATTTGACCCACTTTTCATATCCCTTTATTCTTGAGATTCATATGACACCAAGAAATGTCACGTCACCAAGAAATGTCACGTCTACCTAAATAACTTCTAATTCCTTACTATAATCATAAATCATAACAAGTGGAAAATAAATTATATTATAAAATTTCATATGTTTTCTTATGCACTGCATAAACTTAATCATCACTAGATGACCAACCAAATCCACCTGTAAGATTTTTCTTTTCTCTTTAAAAGAAAAAAATTAGAGAATCAGTAACGTTAAAACATTAGCTTAGACTATTACACAAGATATAACTATTTCAAAAATTCTACTAGCAAGCCAAGTAGAACATGCCTCTAGAGAATTGAAGGCAATCTACTAGAGAAATCAAATCTTCATCTAACTACTTGAGCTAAGATCATTTGACCCAATTTCAATGTTCTTTTTTTTTCTCAACCAAAGAGTAATGGGACAACCCAATAGAAGTACTTTATACAACTTTCTTTCACAATTTTCACCAAGTATAGCATGTCTCCGCAAATTTGAATCCACCATAGCTAGAAAGACAATATGTGACTCTAGCGCTTGAGCTAAACTCCTTTGACACCCAATTTCAATATTCTTACCAAGATTTTGATACATATTTTCCTTAGAAAAATAGATATAAACATTTAGTAAGGAAACGATGGTATCACATTATGTCACCAATTCTAGTTAAGAAAAACTTAAGCGAACTACACAACCAAATAATTATTTTAAAAATATACAAGCTCCATAACTTTGCAACAATTAAGGATAATAATACTATATTGTAAATATGCAATGACTTTAGTGATGCCATGGTAGTCCATTCTATATTACAAAGATTCAATCATTAACGCGTATAGAAAAAGTGATTATGTCTTCTTGTAATATTTAATTAGAATTTTTCTAAAACGTACATTTTGCAATGATAGGATATATATATATATATATATATATATATATATATATATATATATATATATATATATATATATATATATATATATATATATATATAGTTTACAACTTAGCATTGACGAAATTTAAATATTTTTTGAATATATAAATGTTAAAGTTAGCATACATAAATTATTATTATCATTAGTATATAATAATAATGTAACACTCCTCCACTGTATGTAAAACTTTGCTATCCTATGTTAAGAAAACCTAGGTCTCATGTGTAACAAGGAAAGTAAATACTTTATTATTAAATAAAATAATTTAATCACTTGGAAAACTGAGACACCAAGAGATGATATTCTTGCCAAATCCCATTAGTGAATGGCAAGGGATAATTGCTTCGTGATAAGACTTCCAGATCCAATTCTAGATAAGCTTAATGGATTGGAGATAAATATCCATTAACCTAGTTATTCGGAGAAATATGCTAATTTAAGAAAAACATAAAAGTCGTGTGGAAGAGAAAGGACAAATTTTATGAGGAATAGCCTTGCAAGAGAGAAAGGTGAGCTTTTTTGGGAAAAACCTATGCAAATGGATAAAAATATCCATAAAAGTAGGAAGCTGCTAATGGAAACCACACCATGAAAGAGCATACTAAAATCCCATTGAAGTGATAAACACGAGGCAGTTGATCTATGGTAAGAAATATATGCTCAAGGGTGAACTGGAAGAAGACAGTTCTATGTTGGTCAGTAGTGATCAGTTTTCCTAGTGACATTCTTTCAAATAATCTAGTTTCCATGGGATGTCCTACAAGTTCACTCCTAACCCTTTATGTTTTCAATTTATTTAGCATATCAAAGAATTTCCTTGATTTTTCCTTGCTATGAGATGATTATATACGAATACATGTGAAAATTATTGTACATAAATGTAAGCCAAGTTAAATTTAGTGAAGGAGCATAATATGTGGCCTTTATGCAATAATTTTTATGTTGTCACATCTTTAAACTTATGTTCTATCTCAATTTTTAAGATGGTGAATAGTTATGCTTGAGATACTATAGATATATATATATATATATATATATATATATATATATAATTAACGTCTAAGGCTTGAAAAGGTATAACTTATGGTTCAGGTTATCTATGCTATGCATTATGCATTATTGAGTGAATTTCATCTACCGAGGCTCATATAACATAAGATATATGTTAGTATTCTTTCAACTACGCTTGTAGGATTAAGACAATGATATATGGCAATGCTAGCAACAGTGTATTTATGCTAACAATTCCATTAATACTTGTATGAAGTCATCAAAGTACTGAAATTATGAATGCATAATCTCATCATGTTGAATGACCATGATTGATTCTTCCCTCCGAGTAGTAATGTTTGCACAATAAATGTTGAAGGGTTTATTTGTGTTGTAGTAAATAAGTCCATTAATGGAACCTAAATGTCCAAATCATGGATGAATTAAAGCAAAGTAGTTAGTTAGTGGTGTGGTGCCAAAGGGGTATGTGAGAAATGGTATTGGAGCTCTAATTTCAAACATTTTGGCCTATGGGTCAATCCACCTCTATAAGATATAAATGAGTTGTTATTAGGTTCTATTACAATGAGTTCTAGAGTAGTGTCTTAAGGTATTATAATTCATAACCATTGAAATTAAATTTTTAAATGATTTATTGGAGGTGGGTGTTGAAGCAATAACACACACACACACCTATATGTTATCGAATATATATGTTATGCTATATATATCTATCATATTGAAATCAAAGATAAGGTTGAACTAGGGTTGTGTAAAATGATGGATTTTTGTATGGCAAAACGGGGTATTTTACTGAGGAGAGGAAACTTCTATATTTCTTGTCAAAGCATGTAACAAATTGTGTTTCAAATTACATAAAGGGATAGATTAAATGATTTAGAAGTTTTTCCTTTTAACCAAACCTTCATCCTATCTAAATTACACAATACCACGAGTCAAATAGTTACAAAATATCACGAGTCAACTCAAGCAAGTGTGTTATGGATGTAGCCAACAGATAACATTTTGTGCTCCACGTGTTCATATAAGCTTCTTGTTTAATACGTTTTCTCATGTTCATACACACAAAGATGCTTTAGTTATTAGAATTAATTTTCATATGAATGTGTATATTTTCATTTTACACATTACAACTAAAAGTGAAATCCTAATAACCAAATCCATGGAGGCACGAAGAAAATGTTGGGGACAATAACTTGATTTTGGAATTTGATTTCTTCGGAGAGATACCTGGAATATCATTCAGTCTAGACACCGAATCCCCTTTTGTTGATATGACTAGTCATCCATTCCGTGGTCTCACCGAATATAGCAGAAGCCATGAATATTTTTATCTTGATTCTTTAATATCAAGTTCCTTGATAGATTATTTAGAAAGGTAAATCACAAGTCTCACTTAGGACAATGCATTAATACTTGAGCAACAAGGAGCTTCTTGTATTAGTGACAATAGATGAGTGTATTAACTTGTGCTTGTGAACTCTAGAATAGATTAACAAATATATGTGCCATATCTACATGGCCATGAATGATGCCAAATAAATCATATGGCGTCGAGTCCATAGAATTCACATGGGGACTCCTACTTGTCTCCACGTTACATAGATATATGATATGCCATAGAGACATTGACAAAGTACATAGAGAATCTCCACATTCTGTGTGAGTCCCACAATTTCATATAGATCTTAGAGAATTAGAATAATTCGAGATGGTAGGATCCAAGAAACAGAAGAATATTGTAGGAAACTTGTAAAAATTAATAGTTGAGGATATTTCCTCAAGTCCCTCCATTGTAGTGGTAGCTATACCTGTTTCTATTTTCGTAACTATTGCGAAAATAGAATCAGCTCTGCCAAGAGAATTCACTCGTGAGAGATTTTTTCTTTCGGATAAATACATATTTGGATCATATTTGTTGAAATGGTTCATGGTTCCTACCCAACCTCATGAAGATGGTTTGAAACCCTTATATTTGTTATTGGAACTCACTATACCTATACCTTGGTTGAGGAAATTAGCAGATGAATGAGGGAGCCTCAGTGGGGTAATACCTAAAAACATGTAAATCGAGGTATAAAACAAAAAAATGTTAAATGCTGGAATTAAAGCACAAGATGGTAGATTTAAAGTACAAACTTAATTTTCAAATTGATTAACTGAGGAAATTCATCTGTCCCCCTTTCCAATCAGTAATGCTACCCTCTTCGGTTGCCTTATCTATTGAACTTAAGGCGATTGTTAATGGATTAGCTTTCCACAAAAGCGTTCATAGGATAAGGCCCATTTGGTGACATGCCTTAAAAAAAAAATCAGTGGATTGTCATCCCACAGATTCTGCTTTTTTATTCATAAAGCTAGAGTTGTTTCTAGAATAGGAATAGTCACACATAAGGAAAAAATCCCTTCAACGTCATACCCTCCCTGCGCTTAATTACCATTTGAACGTCGGTTTAAAGAAAGAGCAAGTAAATTCCTTAAATAATATTTTTTGTTTGTGATACATCATCTATGTACACATGCACTGGAGGATGACGTGCTCACAAGTGTTCTGTATTACAGTGCTTGCTACATTCAAGTGTTCATTTTTGTCTATCGGGCGAGATAGCCTGATGATGAAATTTTTTATAAGTTCAACACACCAAGGACAATAGGTTATGCAGACACCCTACTTGATTGATATTCAAGCCACCCGAGATGTCATTGGAAGATGGTGGAAGATCAATAATTAAATCAATCCTTTCATCCACGCCCCTTCACTTACTTTCCTTGCAGTGGTAAGAAAGAGTAGCATGCTTTAGTGTTTTGCAGATGTTCATGCATGTGGAACAATTATGGAGGAGTGTCTCCCATAGTATTATCAAGGTTTCACCATGTTTTATGTCGTGCATAATGAAATTAGATGCTCCTGCATGTAGTATAAGGAATTAATGGTACATATTTTTAGTTATGCATATATGGGTCTGTAAGATATCTTGTGGAATTGACTTGAATATCACCAGGTTTCTGCCAGTACCTAGTGTGTGTATGAGATACGTTACCTATATAATGTCTTATTTAAGATTTGTATTTAATTAACCAATTCTTTATGCATGATGGAAACAAGACCTATAATAATGATCGATGAACATGATAGTAGAGTTTAATTAATATCATTGATGTAGGTAAGGAAATTATTATAGGTTGCATGTTATGGTTAGTTCCATCTTCATCTACTAAATCATGTTTACTAGAAATCTCACACATAAGCCTTAACAATAACGTTAAAAGACGATACCAGAACCACTCTATTGTTAAATTGATAATGATTTTGGAGTCCGTTATAGAATTACTAATGATGGTCTAAGGGCAGGCTAAAGATACCCTTGGTAGTATTGCATCTTAACGACTAAATATAGAAAAAATAAAGAAACTTTAGAGAATGGGAGCTTAGCAACTAAATTCCAGGGTAGGATAAGGAGGTTCGTTACAACTTGGAACTATATATTATGTATTTCTCTATTTGAATTTGTATTTGTGTTTCATATTTAAAAATTTGAAAATTGTATGTTTGCTTATTTAAATTTTTATTTTCTGTGTTGTTTAAAATTGCATATATGTAACACCCCTCCCTTGTATGTAAAACTTTGCTAACCTAAGATGAGAAAAATTAGGTCTAACGTGTAACAAGAAAAGTAAATACTTTATCAAATAAATAAAATAGTTAATCACTTAGAAAAGAAAGACACCAAGAGAGGAGATTCTTGCCAAATCCCATTGGTGAATGGGAATCGATAATATTCCTAATAAGACTTCTAGATCCATATCTAGATGAGATTAATGGATTGGGAGATAAATATCCATTAAACTACTTAGCTGGAGAAAGATGCTAAGTTAAGAAAGAGCATAAAAGCCTTGCCTGAGAAAATGTAAGATTTGATGAGCAAAAACCTTGCGGGAGATAAAGTCGAGATTTTCTAGGAAAAGCGTAGGAAAATGGATAGAAAGATCCATAAAAGCATGACGGCACTAATGGAAACCATATCATGAAAGAGGGTATTAAATACCCATGTAAGAGATCAACATGAGGCGGTTGATCAATGAAAATAACTCTCGGTTGGGGGGTGAACTGGAAGCAGGTAGTTCTAGGTTCGGCGACAGTGCTTGGTTTTCCATGTGACATTATTTCAATTTCTCTTATAGAATTCCATTGCATGGGATTTGTTGTATGTTGTTCCTTACCTTGTATATTGTCGAACTCTCTCAGCATATGTGTATAGCTGCATGTGTGATCTTTGTGTAGAAAGATACTTGAATAATGATGCATGAAATAACTAGGTACGATGAATAATTATGTTTTAATGTTGCCATCATAGAGCTGGTGGTTCAGGTTATCCATGCTAGGCCTTTTGCACTATGAATTGCATCTACTAAAGGTCATCTTAACTATTTATTGACTATGGTTAGTATTGCATAAGATACACCAATAGGACTACGAACATCTTATATCGAAAAGTTAACTACAGTGTAGTTATGATAATGTCTCCATTAATCCTTGTGTTAAATCCTCAGAGGAACAGAACTTGACTGTAAGATCTTGAATGATCATGATTGATGACTTCCACTATGATGTGATGTATGAATGTGTAGAATTGCGGGTATTCACTTTGTCTATTAGATGATTCTATATGGACGCATATGACAACTATTGCATATAAGTTTAAGGCAAGTTAAATTTAGTGAAGGAACAAATTATGGGGTTTTATTATTGGATCAAGGACGTATGTGGCAAATGGTATTGGAGCTCTATGTTCAAGTATTGTGGCCTAAGATCCAACCAACCTCTGTAGGGTAAGAATGAGCTTTAGGTCCTAAATTAGGAAGTTCAATAGGCTTGGTGGTTGCATTCTTCCTATAACACCTTTACGCTACAGAAAAAAAAAAAAAGAAAAAAAAAAAACTATGACAGACATATACAGAGCTAAATACTAGATTTTTCCCCACCTTGTGCATAGTAACAGGATCTACCCTATTACACATAGACTCTTGCCCAACATATTCCTTGTGTATGCATAGAAGATAGTCTACACACTCATGCTTTAATTTCATTAGTTTTAGACATAATAAGATTGTAAAAATGAGGAGACTTATAGCATAAGTCTATAGACATTAATATATGTACAATTAATAAGTTTCCAAAAAGTAAAGGTTTTGTAAAAAATTATAAATTCCTCTCTATTTTTTCCCAAGCAAAAATAAGAAAATTATATTGGGACCTACTATATTGTTCACACAAAGAAGTATTTAGGGACCTAAAGTGTCTCTAGAGAGATAATAAGTAAAATATGTGAGCATTTAAAAGAGTAAGTTACAATACTCTACGTAACTCAAATATTGAAATTTCTTTTAGAAACAAAGTAGAAAGGAGAATCATGGTAAATTGGAATGTTCTAAAATTAAAGACAATAGATGGAATTTCTTTTAGGAATTTGTTAAGATATTTTTACAAATAAAACCCCAATAATTTCTACTACTAACTTGCAATGAACTTCGATATTTTAGAACAAGAAAGTATGATTGATTGAACCATAAAATAATAAATTATGATTGAAATCAAACTGAAATTTCAGAGGAAATTTTAATAAGTTTGCAGGGAGTGAATGTTGTCAAGCTGCATCCATGCAATAATTTCCAAATATTTTTCATCACCTAAAGTGAACCAACTACTTAATGTGATTAATATGACTTAACTGTATTCTATGCTTAACATAATATCGTCAATTATGTTAATGAGTGCAAGATGCATTCATGGTCGTTGGCTCAAGCGCTGAGAAGCCCTACAAAAGTGTAGTGTAAAAGGTACACCATAAGAAATGTGATGTTTCGGTGATGCCATTTTAGACACTCGGAACCTTTCCTACCAAGTTAAGAATGCCCATATGTTTAAATACTTGGACATATGGTGCAATGCTAGAACCGCGAATAGGCATGAAGCAAATATGGTGATTTCAAGTTTTGATTTCTAAGGATTGTCAATAGGGAAGTCGAGACCCAATCTACCATATAAATGATACGAATATCGATGGCTAGGTCTTGTAAACCTTCTTGTTATTGTATTTGAAATGATCATTTTTGTTTATCTGCAGTGAGTACTTCTCAATTTTAGAGAACATTAGCCTCAAGATTATTTCTTAAACATGAAATGAGCATTCTCTAAAGTTACAAAAGTAGTTAGAAGTGCTAGCGATAAATCACGACCACGAAAAAAAATATCAAGACAATGAATGATACTAAAATAAACTGTCAAAAGAGTTTATTAATGAAGCCAAAGGTTCCTTTGCTACTAAATACAAATAAAAACATTCCAAATACATCAAATCCAATTTCTGGGTAATAGAATCACAACATGGATAAAATCACTTCCACCTACTTGCTTTTAAGTAATCATGGGTTAAGTGATTGTGTTTGTCTACACTGACCCTATAATAGTTTACTATGAGCGATGACGTTAGGTTTTGGTAGCTTTAAGAAGTAGTTCATTTTATTGGTAGATTTAAAGCTAAAGAGACACCTTCCCAACTAGGTTGTTGGGTAAAATTGCATTAAGGGTTGTTGTTTCCCTTTCGGTCCCCAATAATGAATTTTTGTTGGCCCTATTCGCTGATCTGGAGGCATTCAAAGGAATTTGGTGTGGAATAATGGTTATCTTTTCCTGGTTTCACGGAGAACAATGTGAGTATCCACCTCATCTGAGAAAAAGAGACTTGGTTGGACATTTCATGGCCAAGTATCGAATTGTTATCGCTCACTACTCAAATAAGGATAAAGAGTGTCTTTAATACTTTAAAGCATTGAAATTGCATTCCATCTTGAAAACTTTAACCTTATTCACCTCAGGTAATCCTAATACGTGTAAAGGTCTTATGAAATTATGAGTTTCTTTCTGGGTGAAAAAGTAATAAGAAGACGAGGTGTTCTTCAGGTCGAGGACAACTATCCCTCAGGTATACAAGCAAGTGAAGTTACCAGACTTGTAGCAAGCAAATGGAAACTTGTTGTGAGTGGTTATTCTCCTATCTTCTTATGTAATTTGGATAACACTTATCCTTACTTGCACATAGACAAGTCACACTGGGAAAATCTTGCTCATCTTATCTTCTCATGTCTTAATTTCTCCTTGCGTGGAGGCTACACAATGTCTGTTCGATTAGCAGTTCTTCGATATAAATAGTCCTCCTGCCCATACGTTGGTATCAAATTTCATCCTCTTTGGTGCTAAAACTGTATTGGATGTATTTTCCTTTATATTTCTTTTGAATACTTCCATAGAGGGAGATATCACAAGGTGTTGCAGTCGTTTAGTAAGGGAGGCCGAGAAATGTCCCTAAGGCCACCATTGTAAAAATTTGTATCTTGAAAGAGGAGAGTGAGGTGTTGTCGAAAATCTGGCATCCTAATGGGCAAGGCTGAGTCATGTGTGGAGACTCACAATCCATAAGAGTCTCGGGGAAAATGTTGGCTATGATCACAATGATGACTCTTGCATATCCTTCTTCTATGATGGCTTGCTCATATGAGGAAATTTGCATGATTTTTCTGTTTGGTCTTTCAAGTATGGTTTAAGGTATACTAGCTCACATCACTATAAATTCTTGCCAACTCTCCTTGATTTCATAACTATTCTCTTCATTCTTAGTCACAACCAGAAGCAATGGCAATTTATGGAGTAATTTGAGAGGGGTGACCAATGATTTCTTTGCTGAAGCTATTCTAGTGCATCATATGGGAGATAGGAAAAGGATCTGCAATTACATAATCACCACATATGCTAGCCTTCCATCACTCTTTTAAAATCTGCTTCAAAATTATTGTACTAGGTTTGGGTGAACATGATTGAGGGTTTTCTAATGTTAATTGAGGAAGGAGATTGACCGAAATCCATTTGTAATTAGGTTAAAATTATCGTACTCGGTTTGGGGGATTGGGAAATTTGTTTTGTTGTGGAATTTTTTTAATTTATTGAATTGCAAAAGACATTGTCCACCCAATTTAAATAATGAATTTAGGAAGGATGCTAATCGAAGTAAATCAAAAATTAACTTAATCATCTGAACACCCAATGTAAAAAAAATAGCGAAATGTTTTCGTCAGATTAGAAATACACTCCAGTGTATCTAGAGACATGAAATTTTCTACATTCACAATGGAATGTTCATAATGTTTGATCATGTGCATCTGCAGAATGATCTCCTTCAATGAGCTAGGAGATACGATGCATCCAGTAAATTTTTTGATAGTTGTTGACTTTATACACTATTCGGTATGGCTACATTTTGTGGTAGAGTTAAGAGTAATACGTGAAATAACAACAATTCACGTGTTAGTTAATTTCCATAAGTATAAATGAAAAATTGGACATTGTTCTATTTTTCCTAATTATTAAGTGTTGTAAATTATGTAGAAGGTAAAATTTTTATTACATTATATGTTCCCCAAAACATAAGTTATCATTAAATTCTCTTAGGAGGGCACAAGGATTCTATACCATGAGCCATGAGGTAAAAATGGTTTAAAATACTTTAAATGATAGACCTTGTTCATATTCAAATTTGATAAATGAACAAATTGTAGTGTATGATTATTGGATTAAAAATTTGGATGAGAAATTCTAGGGATGTGGTCATCATGCAGGATAAATAGACATGGGAGTGTTGAAAAGAGTAATGGGGAATAAAAAAAGTTGAATACTATGTTTAATTTTGTACCAATAAGTCTCTTCTATCATACTATCACCATATTACTTTACTCATTAAAATTAAAATTATGAGTCGCATGATTGTTATGCAAGGACATACCTTAACTAGAATGTAGATGATACTTATAAGAGATCTTAAGGGAAGAAATGTTGAACTCTTGTGAGGTAAATGGAAAACAGAAAAGATAAAATCACAAGTACAATTTCCATAGATCATGGTAAACACCAAGAAATATTTCAAATAAAAGTATATAAATGGACATAAATAAATTTATGGTTAATTAAGTGGGTTCCATCCTAAAACAAATTCTAAAAATTTTACTCATGGAAGACAGGTCTTGGTATGAAGTACGAGACTATGTAATTTTATTATTGTGATGATTGGTGCATCTACATGTAATTATGGAATTTATTTTTGATATGGTTTTGGATGAGTCTTTTAATTCACCCTTAGTAAGAAAATTCTCCAAATATACAGTATTGTAGGGAACTAAATCTTACCAGGTTATTATTCATATATTCAAGAGAAATATGTGTAATTAATTGAACATGCATATTTTGTAACATACAAGTTTCTTTGACGAAATAGGCATCTTAATAATTATAACTAAAGTAGACAAGAGGCGCAAATTATATTCCAATCTAGAAGAAACTAGGGTTAGAAGTGGTGAAGGAAATGCACAAATGTAGTACACCGCATTGTATGCATGTTGGAAAGGACATCAATAAATTATGACTCTAATAAGAATGTCAATGGGCTTGACACCAAAATTAAATCTAGTGTAAATACATAATGGGAGTGCAAAAACAACTCTTGGTGCTTCTTGATCCACTCCTCCTCCTCCCCCCCTCCTCTGTCTCCGCCTCCAACTCCACCCCCTCCTCCTCCTCCTCCTCCTTCTCCACCTCCACCCCCCCTCCTCCTCCTACTCCTCCTCTGCTTCCTCGCCTCTCTTGCCCCCTCCACCTCCAACCACTCCTCCTCCTTGCCCACTCCTCTACCTCCACTTCTACCTCCATGCCCTCCACCTCCTCCCCCTCTGCCTCTGCATCCCCCTTCCCCCCTCCTCGTCATCATACTCCTCCTCCATCTCCTCCTTTACCTCCTCGTCCTCCTCTCCCCCCTCCCCCCCTTCCTCTTCCCACCTCCTCGTACTAATCCTGCTCCCCCCTCCTCCTCCTCCTCCTCACCCCCTACTCCCCCTTTGCCTCCTCGCCCCCTCCTCCCCGTCTACCTCCTCCTCCTCCTCCTCCTCCTCCTCCTTCTTTGCTTCTACCTCACCTTCTCCTCCTCCTCCCCCTCCTCCTCCTCCTCCTCCTCCTCCTCTTCCTCCTCCTCTACTTATACCTTCCCCTTGCCTCCTCCTCCTCCTCCTCCTCCTCCTCCTCTGCTTATACCTCCCCCTCGCCTCCTCCTCCTCCTCCTCCTCCACTTCCTCCCACCCCTCCCTCCTCCTCCTCCTCCTCCTCCTCCTCTACCTCCCCTCCCACTTCCTCCTCCTCCTCCTCCGACCCCTCCCCCTCCTCTTCTACCCACTTGCCTTTTCCTCCTCCTCCACCTCCACCACCCCTCCTACTTCTTCTCCTCCTCCTCCACCGCCTCGCCCTTGTGCCTCCTTCTCCTCCTCCTCCTCCACCTCCCCCCTCCTCCTCCTACTCCTCCTCCTCATCCACCTCCCCCTTTATGCCTTCTTCTCCTCCACTTCCTCCACCTCCCCCCCCTCCTTCTCCTCCTCCTCATCCTCCTCTGCCTCCGTCGCCTTCTCCTCCTCCTCCTCCTCTACTTACCCCATCCTACCACGCCTTTCGCCTCCACCTACAACCACTCCTCCTCCTCTCCCCCTCCTCCCTGCCCTCCTCTTCCTCCGCCTCCACCCACTCCTCCTCCTCACCCCCCCCCCCCCTCTGCCTCTACCTCTACACCACACCCTCCTCCTCCTCCTCCTCCTCCTCCTCCTCCTTTGCCTCTTCCTCCACCTTCCCCTCCCCCATCCTTCTTCTCCTACTCCTACTCCTCCACCTTGTCTTATGCCTGCTTGTCCTCCTCCGCCCCCCTCCTCCTCCAACTCCTCCGCCCCCCGCACCACCTCCCCCCCACACCCCTAATCCTCCTCCTCCTCTACCTCCCCCCTCCTCATCCTCCTCCTCCACCTCTACCTCCCCCCTCCTCATCCTCCTCCTCCACCTCTACCTCCCTCCTCCTCTTCCTCCTCCTTCACCTCTACCTCCCCCCTCCTCATCTTCTGCCTCTACCTCCACCCCTCCTCCTCCTCCTCCTCCTCCTCCACCCCCCTACTCCCCCCCCTCCTCCACGTCCACCCACTCCCCCTCCTCCTCCTTCGCATATACCTCTACCTTTACACCCTCCTCCTCCTCCTCCTCCTATGTCCTCCTCCTCCCCTCCTCCTCCTCCTCCTCCTCCTCCTCCTCCTCCTCCACCTGCGATCCCTGCTCCTCCTCCCCCTCCTCCTCCTCGACATCCTCCTCCGCCTTTCCCTCCACAACCTCCTCCTCCTCCTCTCCCCCTCCTCTCTCCCCCTCCTCCTCCTTGACTTCCTCCTCTAACTTCCCTCCTCCTCCTCATCCCCCCCTCCTCCTCCTCCTCGACGTCCTCCTCCTCCACCTCTCCTCTGCATCTGCCTACACCACCTCCTCCTTGACCTCTACCTCCCCCTCTCCTTTGCATCTGCCTACACCACCTCCTCCTTGACCTCTACCTCCCCCCTCCTCCTCCTCCTCTGCCTCCCCTCCGCCTCAATCACTCCCTCCTCCTCCTCCTCCTCCTCCTCCAACTCCCCCCTCTTCCTCCTCCTCCTCCTTGTCTACCTCCTCCTCTTCCTCCCCCTCCTCTGCATCTGCCCCCTCTCGTCTTCCTCTGCATAGCCCGCCCTCATCCCCACTCCTCCCCCTCTGCCTCACCTCTGCCTCGACCCCTGCCTCCTCCTCCTCCTCCTCTGCCTCACCCACTTCCTCCTCCTCCTCCACCTACAACCCTGCCTACTTCTCCTCCTCCTCTGCCTTCGCGCCCTCCTCCTCCCTCCTCTGCTCCCTCCTCCTCCTCCTCCTACTCCCCCTCCACCTGCCTCCTCCTACCCCCTTCCTCCCCCTCCCCCTCCTCTTGCTCTGCCTCCTCCCCCTCTACCTGCACCCCTCCTCCTCCTCCTCTGCCTCTACCTCCCCCCCTCCTCTTCCTCCTCCACCTCTACCTCCCCACCACCTCCTCCTCCTTGCCCTCTCCTCCTCCTCTGCCTCTACCTCCCCCCGCCTCCTCCTCTTCCTCCTCTACCTCCCTCCCACCTCCATCTCCTCCTCCTCTTCCTCCTCCTCTACCTCGCTCCCTCCCTCCTCCCCCCTTCCTCCTCCGCCTCTACCTCCTCCTCCTCCTCCTCCTCGTCTTCCTCCTCCTCCGCCTCTGCCTTCGGCCCCTCCTCCACCTCCTCCTGCCCCTCTGCCTCCACCCCCGCCTCTGCCTCTACGTCCCCCTCCTCCTCTTTTCCCGTTTCCTCCTTTGTCATCTCCTCCCCTTCCTCCTACCACTCCTCCTCCCCTGTCAGCTCCTCCACCACCCTCTTTGTCCTCCCCCTCCTCTGCCGCCACCTCCCGCCCCTCCTGCTCCGCCTCCTCCCACTTCCCCTCTGCCTCTTGCGCCTTCCTTGCCTCCGTCTAAAACCGTGCAACCTCCTCCCCTGCCACCCACATCTCTTCACCATTGCATCCTCCTCCTCCACCTCCTCCTCCTCCTCTACACATATCAGCCCAACTTCCTTCCTCCACTCTCTTCCCCACTCACTCCCCTTTGTCTCTCCCCTTTCTCCCCCTCCCTCTCCCTCTCTCTTTCCCTCTTCCCCACTCCCTCCCCTTTATCTCTCCCCTTTCTCCCCTTCCCTCTCCCTTTCCCTCTCCCCCATTGCCTCCTTCATTAATTTCCCTCTACCTGACCCACTCCATCCCTCCCTCTTATACTCCCACTCCCTCTTACATTCCTGCCTGCCATCCACCCATCTACCCTTCATCTCTTCCCACCACCATTTCCCTCCCTCACTCCCTTTCCCACATCAAATCTTTCATAATATCTACAACGCATTATACTATTATACTCAAATAATGTTAAAAAAAAACAATATATTATTACGTTAAATAAAGTTCACAAATCCAATAAACAAATATATCATTACTTATAATAAGACTATTTTGTAAAATAAATGAATATAGTTTTACGATATATTTAATTTTATATTATAATAATTATTTAGTTAGATTTCTTTTTTAAATAATATTTAAATATTTGTATAAATAATAAACAAAATGGTCTTCGAATTATAAATGTTAAAAAATAAAATATACAATATAATAAAAATATCATGTAATAGTATACTCAATAATCAATAAAATAATTGATTTAATAAAATATCCAAAACAATAAAACACATTAATGTTATAAGAGATAAATGATAATATATTTAAAAAGAATTATCATTGTCTTTGTAATATTACAAAACACTTTTTTTTAAATATCATCCCTAATATATCATCACGAATTTAAAATTTTTATATAAAATAGGCAAATATTTATTGTATAAAGCGTTTAAAAAGTCCTTTAAAATCTCGACTGGAGAAGAGTCTGTAAAACAAAGAAGTGTCGGGTTTACAACCTCCCATTTATACTCTCTAATAGGTCTAAATCGCTAAACTACTCATATTCATGGAATATGGTTTTTCTTTATCCTAAACGGTCGCTATGAAATGTATTTCAGTCTATTTAAACAATGTGTTGTTATTTACCGCAACGACATCGTTGGAAATTAAATTGCAAGGTGAACGGAGAAGTACATTTTTTCCTGGCCATACGGCTTTGACGCCCTTAAAAGCTGGACTCAAGAAGAGTTTATGACAAAAACAAGAAGTGCCTAAGTTTACAACGTCCCATTTATACATTGAAGGATGTAAGTTTACAACGTCCCATTTATACACTCAAGGATGTAAGTTGCTCATATTCATGGGCGTAGCTAGTCTCAGATTTGTACAGCAAACCTGAAGAAAAATATAAATGAAAACATATAACATAGAAAGAGATTGGTACAGATAACCCTGACACTCTAAACTGCATGTTCCTAACATAGAAAGAGAAATTTCAGTGGTTTTAAGCCGGGCATATCGTTGGATACTTTAATTTGAACGTTCAAAGAAATAGTAACACAAAGCAACGATCAACACAGAATTTTAGGAATAAGATAAACGCATAGAAGTAGCAACACAAAGCAACAGTAAACACAGAAAAATTATGGAGTAAAAGTAATATAGAAAGGTGAGAAACACAGGCGAACATACTGAAAATATGATATGGTACACATAAGTATTATACTTGTTATTGTTATTATAGAAAAAGGTATGACTGGGAATTGCGTATCTATTTACCTGTTATGATTGATGGAGTGCCTGACCAACTTTTTATCACAATTCTCAAAGGATGAAAGTATGCAGCAGCAGCTACCTGGGTATAAAAACAAAATATAATAACAAATCAAAAATCAATTAATATTACACGAAAATTTCGAAACAAACTATCAAAAAACACAAAACATATGTTTCCTTCCATGAAATCTGAGTGGACAAAAGTTTAGCATACTAAGAATGAAATCATACCATATTCTTCCATAGAAGAAAACCTTGTCTCCAGGCATCCAAAGTTTTCGGATAGCCTCTGAGCAACATAAACCACAGAGCAACTGTATACAGACATTGACCATCCACACGACCACCCTACAGTTCAGAGTGCCAAAGAAATTTAAAATCAGTTAGGTAACTTCCAAACTATTCTGCACATCGGAATAAAAAAGAAAGGCATTCTGCACGTCGTAAGAACAAGAAAGGCAAGTTTGATAAGGATGTGGCGTGACGGTTTTTTAGGCATGCGCAGGGACCACATAATCGATGTGCTTAATGGAAAAAAGGAGATCCAAATCTCTAGGGAAGTTACATCATTATTGGCCTTTTGGGCGTTACTTGCACAACGCAACGGTTACTGCGGAAATTTGAAATTTTTGTTTGGCATTTCAAACGATATTTCAAACTGGCCAGGTATTCTGCCCTCCGGAATTGATTATGTCACGGAATTGTTGGTCGGAAGTCAATTTTGACGGCGATCAACCTGAAATAGCGTTTTTGAGACATACGCAGGGAGGAACCAGGGACCACGGAACCACATGCGTTTCATGGACGTGTTAACAGATGATGGTACTCGAGAAAAGCAAATCCAATCTGCAGGGAAGTTATGTCGACGTTGCCCTATTTCGGAGGGATTACATTGGAGCTGTAGTGAAATATTGTAGATAATCCTCCCGAATATTTATACGGTGATGCATATGAATCGTTTTATTTATCTGCTTCATTTTTCTTTCCCTTTTAAGTATGCCCCTTTTCCTTTTGATTTAGGCAATGTTATTGGGATTCAATCATAATAATGTTATATTTTATTTTTATGGATATATAAATTGAATTTAATCACTAAAATAACACTTAAACTAAACCACTAAATAACATCTAAACGAAACTAAAATTTACTTTGATATTCCCTTTACCTATAAATGTTAATTTAATTGTGAGTTAACAAATCATTGAGATCTATAAATTTTAATTTAATTGTGAACTAGCAAATTATTGACATTTCTTTCATCATGGTACATAATTGCTATTAACACTAAATATAATATATAACACATCAATTAGAAAATTAGAGCTCACCAAAATTATTGAAAATATAATAATATGTGAAATATCCTCAAAAACCATATGCTTGTGTAGGTGGAGGACTAATGCAAGAAGGATAGAATGTTCAAATCTATATCTTATAGTTTGATGAAAAAAACGATGCAGATCTATGTACGCATGCATTGGAGGATGACGTGCTCACAGGTGTTCTATATTACAGTGCTTGATGCATTCAAGTGTTCATTTTTGTCTATAGGGCGAGATAGCCTGATGATGAAATTTTTGATCAATTCAGCACACCAAGAACAATGGGCTATGCAGACACCCTACTTGATTGATGTTCAAGCCACATGAAATGTCATGGGAAGATGGCGTACGATCAATAATTAAATCAATCCTTTCGTCCACCCCCCTTCACTTACTATCCTTGCTATCAACAACACGATTCAAACATGCACTGGCAAACCCCAACATATTTCAAATCTATTTCGTTACCCTTAACATAAGTTGCATGCCATGGAAGGATTCTATTATAAGTGAACTTCTCCCCTAAAATCCATGTGTCCTTTGTAACAAATTTACATGTGGTGGAAAATTAAATGTGTTGTCCTTTTTACGTATGCCTTACAGTTGTGAGCTAGAATGAAAAGTCCCCCAATGGTAAGAAATTGCTTGATTAACCAATCTATTTCTTTTGTCACATAGAACGGTAAATGTGATTATACTTCTACAGTACATTATCAATAACAACTTTGCATACTTTGCATACTGAGGACAAGAGACTTGGGTAATAAGACTAAGCATGGTTTTCCTATTAAGAGTAAATATTTATAAGCTCATTCCCTAGCTTCCAAATTTAATTTAAATGGCATAGCTTTCTTTTATCACAAGTGAAAGCAATCAAGGGGAGGAATTTTTCATGAAAATAATTCAGGAAATACTTCAACTAAAAATAGATTTGGAGTTATTATCATTATGAAGTTAAGATTACAGAATTGCATGAGTGAACTCTTTCTAACTAAATGACTTTGTACATTGGAAGACTATGTAGACTGAATATGGGAGTTGAAAAAAAAAACATGGAAAATAACTATTAGAGTGGAAGGTATTGATTGTATTGATGAAGATTGCACATTTTTTATTCGATACATTGAATTTGTGAAAAAAAATACCAAAACATGTTGATAAATATGCCATGATTTCCTTGATGACAACGATATTGTTTTCAGAGTAGTCTGCATACTTATTTAAGTAGTCAAAACAAGTTTAATAGACTTGGGGGAACTTTGTGTATAACAAACCACAGAGAAGAATGTGTACAGTTTATACGAATTATTTTGTTTTATGCATAAAATAGAAGGATAGGAATACTTTATCTTCGAAGTTGCAAATTTACATTATGTTGAAAGGAGATATTCATGATGTGAATATATGTACAATTAATAAGTACAATAGACATTAATATATGTACAATTAATAAGTTTCCAAAAAGTAAAGGTTTTGTTAAAATTATAAATTCCTCTCTATTTCTTCCCAAGTAAAAATAAGAAAATTATATTGGGACGTATTATATTCTTCACACAAACAAGCCTTTAGGGACCTAAAGTGTCTCTAGAGAGCTAAATATGGCCAAGAAATAAAATATGTGAGCATTTAAAATAGTAAGTTGCAATACTCTACATAACTCAAATATTGAAATTTTTCTTACAAACAAAGTAGAAAGGAGAATCATGGTAAATTGGGAAATTTCTTTTAGGAATTTGTTAAGATATATTTACAAATAAAACCCCAATAACTGCTACTACTCACTTGCTACAAACTTGGATATTTTAGAACAAGAAGGTATGACTAATTTAACCATACATTGGGTTAATGAACAATTGTAATTTTGAATATTTATGCAAATACATGGTCCTGCCATAAATATAAATTTGTAATTTCGGATCATCCAAATCTTGCCATAACCTAAGGAAAACCGGTTGCTTAATGTGATTAAAATGACTTAACTGTATTCTATGCTTAACATAAGATCCTCAATTATCTTAATGAGTGCAAGATTCATTCATGGCCACTGGCTCAAGTGCTGAGAAGCCCTACAAAACTATAGTGCAAAAGGTAGGCAACAAGAAACGTGACGTTCCGATGATGCCATTTTAGATGCTCGGAACCTTTCCTACCATGTTAAGAATTCCTAGAGGTTTAAATCCTTGGACATCTGGTGCAATGCTAGAGCCACGAATAGGCATGAAGAAAATATGGTGATTTCAAGTTTTAATTTCTGAGGATTGTGAATAGGGAATTTAGGACCCAATCTGCCATATAAATGATATGAAGATCGATGGATAGGTGTTGTATACCATTTCGTTAATATATTGGATTAAAGGCACAACACACAGTGTGAGATGACAAGTTGAGATGATCTTTTTTATTTATTTGTGGTGAGTACTTATCAATTTTAGAGAACCATAGCCTCATGATTATTTCTTAAACAGGAAACGAGAATTCTCTAAAGTTATAAAAGTAGTTATAAGTGCTAGAGGTAAATCATGACCATGAAAAAAAAATATCGAGAGAATGAATAATCCTAAAATAAACTATCAAAGGATTTTATTAATGAAGGGAGTTGTTCCTTTTCTACTAAATAAAAATAAATACTTTCCAAATACATCAAATCCAATTCTTGGGTGATAGAATCACAACATGGATAAAATCACTTATAATAATTTACACCAACCTTATAATAATTTACTATGAGCGATGACGTTGGGTTTTCACAGCTATAGGAATGGTTATTTTTATTGGTAAATTTAAAGCTAAATAGACACCTTCCCAAGTAGGTTGATGGATAAAATCCCATTAAGGTTTGTTTCTTCCCTTTCAGTCCCCAATCCCACCTTTTTCTTGGCTCTATTCGCCGATCTGGAAGCATTTAAAATAATTTGGCGCGGGATAATGGTTATCCTATCTTGGTTTCAGGGAGAAAAATGTCAATATCTACCTTATTTGAGAAAAAGAAACTTGTTTGGACATGCCATGCCAAAGTATCAAATTCTTATCGCTCACTTCTCAAATAAGGATAAAGAGCGTATTCAATACCTTAAAGCATTCAAATTGCATTCCATCCTTAAAATAATAACCTTATTCAACTCGGGCAATCCTAATACTAGTAAAGGTATTATGAAATTATTAGTTTCTTTCTGGTTGAAAAAGTAATAAGAATGCGAGGTGTTCTTCAGGCTGCTGACAACTATTCCAAATGGAGGAAAGCGAGTGAAGCTACCAGACTTGTAGAAAGAAAATGGCAACTTGTTGTGAGTGGTTATTCCCGTGCCTTCTCATGTAATTTGGATAACACTTATCCTTACTTGCACATAGACAAGTCACACTAGGAAAATATCACTCATCCTATCTTCTCCTATCTTATCTTCTCCTTGTGTGGAGGTTACATGGTGTCTATTCAATTAGCAGTTCTTTGATATAAATACCCCTCCTACCCATACATTGGTATCGAATTTCATCCACTTCGGTGCTAAAGCCATGTTGGAGGTATTTTTCTTTAAATTTCCTCCGAATTCTTGCATAGAGGGAGATATTGCAAGGTGTTGTGATCGTTTAGTAAGGGAGGCTGAGAAATGTCCCTGAGGCCATCGTCGCAAAAATTCCTAACTCGAAAGAGGACACCGGGGTGTTGTCAAACATCTGGAGTACTAATGGGCGAGGTTGAGTCACGTGTGGAGACTCACAATCTAGAAGAGGCTAAACGAAAATGTTGTCTATGTTCACAATGGTGACTCTCGCATAGCCTTTTCTATGATGGCTTGCTCATATGAGGAAATTCCCATGATTTTTCTGTTTGGTGTTTCTAGTATGGTTTAAGGTATACTGGCTCACTTCACTTTAAATTCTTGTTAACTCTCCTTGATTTCATAAATATTCTCCTCATTCTTAGTCACAGTGAGAAATCATGACAACTTATGAATTAATTTGAGGGGTATGACCAATGAATTTTCCTGAAGCCATTCTGGTGCATCATATGGGAGACAGGATAAGCATATATAATTACATAATCACCGCATAAGCTAGCCTTCTATCCCTCTTTTAAAATATTCTTCAAAATTATTGTACATGGTTTGGGTGAAGAGGATTGAGGGTTTTCTAATGTTAATTGCTGAAGATGCTTCCTGCCCCATTTGAATTTAAATAATGAATTGAGAAGGAGTTTCACCGAAATCCATTCGTAATTAGGTTAAAATTATTGTACTAGGTTTGGGCGATTGGGAAATTTGGTCCGTTAAGGATTTTTATTAATTCGTTGAATTCTCGAAGACATACGACACCCAATTTAAATAATGAATTGAGGAAGGACATTAATCGAAGTCAATTCAAAATTAACTTAACCGTCTGAACACCCAATGAAAAAAAAATAGCGAAATGTTTTGGTCAGATTAGCAATACAATCTGATGTATCTGGAGACATGAAATTTTCTCCACTCATAATGGAATGCTTCGAATGTTTGGTGATGTGCATCTGTGGAATGATCTCCTTCAAAGATCTAGGATATAGGATGCATCCATTAAATTTTGTGAGAGTTGTTGACTTTATACACTATCCGTTGTGGCTACATTTTCTGGTAGAATTAAAAGTAATACATGAAATAACAACAATTCACATGTGAATTAAATTCCATAAGTAGAAATGCAAAATTGGTCACTGTTATATTTTTCCTAATTATTAAGTGTTGTAAATTATGTAGAAGGTGAATTTTTTATTTCGTTATATGTTCCCGAAAACTTAAGTTATCGTTAAATTCTCTTATGAGGGCACAAGGATTATATACCATGAGCCATGAGGTAAAAGTGGTTTAAAATACTTTACATGATAGACCGTGTTCATATTTGAACTTGATAAATGAACAAATTGTAGTGTATGATTATTGGATTCAAAGTTTGGATGAGAGATTCTAGTGATGTGGCCATCATGGGGAATAGATAGACATATAATGCAATCCTTGGAATGTTTGGTGATGTGAATCTGTGGAATGATCTCCTTCAAAGACCTAGCATATAGGATGCATCCATTAAATTATGTGAGAGTTGTTGACTTTATACACTATCCGTTATGGCTACATTTTCTGGTAGAATTAAAAGTAATACATGAAATAACAACGATTCACATGTGAATTAAATTCCATAAGTAGAAATGCAAAATTGGTCACTGTTATATTTTTCCTAATTATTAAGTGTTGTAAATTATGTAGAAGGTGAATTTTTTTATTTCATTGTATGTTCCCCGAAACTTAAGTTATCGTTAAATTCTCTTATGATGGCACAAGGACTATATACCATGAGCCATGAGGTAAAAGTGGTTTAAAATACTTTACATGATAGACCTTGTTCATATTTGAACTTGATAAATGAACAAATTGTAGTGTATGATTATTGGATTCAAAGTTTGGATGAGAGATTCTAGTGATGTGGTCATCATGGGGAATAGATAGACATGGGAGTGCTGAAAAGAGTAATGGGGAATAAAGAATGTTGAATACTATGTGTAATTTTGTACCAATAGATCTCTGTTGCCATACTATCAACATATTACTTTACTCATATTAAGATTAAAATTATGAGTTGCATGATTGCCATGAAAGGAAATACCTTGACTAGAATGTAGATGATACTTATAAGAGATCTTAATGGAAGAAATGTTGAACTCTTATGAGGTAAATGGAAAACAGAAAAGATAAAATGACAACTACAATTTCCATAGATCATGGACAACACAAAGAAAGATTTCAAATAAAAGTATATATATGGACATAAAGACATTGATGGTTAATTAAGTGGGTTCCAACCTAAAACAAATTCTAAAAATTTTACTCATGAAAGACTGGTCTTGGTATGAAGTATGAGACTGTAATTTTATTATTGTGACGATTGGTGCATGTACATGTAATGATGCAATTCATTTTTGATATTGTTTTGGATGAGTCTTTTAATTCACCCTTAGTAGGAAAATGCTCCAAATATACACTATTGGAGGGACCTAAGCCTTACCAGGTTATTATTCATATATTCAAAAGAAATATGTGTAATTAATTGAACATGCATATTTTGGAACCTATAGGTTTCCTTGAGGGAATAAACATCTTAATAGTTATAACTAAAGTAGATAAGAGGCATAAATTACATTTCAATCTAGATGGAACTAGGGTCAGAATTGGTGAAGGAAATGCACAAATGCAGTACACCTCATTGTATGCATGTTGGAAAAGACATCAATAAATTATAACTCTAATAAGAAGGTTAATGGGATTGACACCAAAATTAAATCTAGTGTAAATACATAATGGGAGTGTAAAAATATACACTATTGGAGGGACCTAAGACTTACCAGGTTATTATTCATATATTCAAAAGAAATATGTGTAATTAATTGAACATTCATATTTTGGAACCTATAGGTTTCCTTGAGGGAATAAACATCTTAATAGTTATAACTAAAGTAGATAAGAGGCATAAATTATATTTCAATCTAGATGGAACTAGGGTCAGAATTGGTGAAGGAAATGCACAAATGCAGTACACCTCATTGTATGCATGTTGGAAAAGACATCAATAAATTATAACTCTAATAAGAAGGTTAATGGGATTGACACCAAAATTAAATCTAGTGTAAATACATAATGGGAGTGTAAAACCAACTCTTGTTACTTCTCGATCAATAGTATAAAGACAATATTAAGCTTAAGAGAACATTCTTAAAGGTTCAATCAAATGCGGATATGTAGAAATTTGTAACTTAGAGATTGCAACCCGAAACTAGACAACATTAATGTACATATGCATCGTGATACATATCGGGTTGTTTTAATATCTCATACAGAGGATCCTTTCACAAATGTACTTACAGTAGGATGATTGAAGATCTTACAACTATACTTTTTGAGGAAAGTGATAAAGGAATAATGATCAGTGCATTTCTACGTAGCATAGGAGGAGGAGGAGTGATGGCAGGTAAAGGAGGAGGAAGAGGAGGAGGAGGGGGTTGGCAGCAGGTAGGAGGAGGGAGGAGGAGGAAGAGGGGAGGAGGAGGAGGAGGGGAGGAGGAGGAAGGGGGTGGAGGTAGAGGAGTAGCAGGAGGAGAAGGAGTGGGATAAGGGGGAGTTGGAGGGTGAGGTGGTGGAGGAAGAGGAGGAGGAGGTGGTGGTGCGGGGGCAGGAGGAAGGGGGGATGGGAAAAGTGGATAAGGAGTAGGAGGAGCGGGGGTGGGGAGGCAGAGGCGAAGGAGGAGAGGGGGTAGTGGGGAGGCAAAGGCGAAGGAGGACGAGGAGGGAGGGGGGAGAGGTAGAGGCAAAGGAGGAGGAGGGCGGGACGAGGCAGAGGACTCTACCTCCCTACCTCCCCCTCCTCTCCTCCTCCTCCAGGTAAAGGAGGAGGAAGAGGAGGAGGGGGGGGTGGAGGTAGAGGAGTAGGAGGAGGAGAAGGAGTGGGATAAGGGGAGTTGGAGGCTGAGGTGGTGGAGGGAGAGGAGGAGGAGGTGGTGGTGGGGGGGCAGGAGGAAGGGGGGATGGGAAAAGTGGATAAGGAGTAGGAGGAGAGGGGGTGGGGAGGCAGAGGCGAAGGAGGAGAGGGGGTAGTGGGGAGGCAAAGGTGAAGGAGGACGAGGAGGGCGGGGGGGGAGGTAGAGGCAAAGGAGGAGGAGGGCGAGACGAGGCAGAGGACTCTACCTCCCTGCCTCCCCCTCCTCCTCGTCCTCCTCCTCTTCCTTTGCCTCCTCCTCCACATCTGCCTTTGCCCCCTCCTCCTCATCCTCCTACCCCTCCACCTCTGCTTCCCCCTCCTCCTCCTCCTCTTCCTCTGCCTCCTCCTCCACATCTGCCTTTGCTCCCTCCTCCTCCTCCTCCTCCTCCTGCCCCTCGACCTCCGTCCCCACCTATGCCTCCCCCTCCTCCTCTTTTCCACTTGCCTCCCTAATTGTCTCCTCTGCTTCCTCCTACTCCTCCTCCTCCATTTTCACCACCTCCACAGCCTCCTCTGCCTAACCCCTCCCCCTCCTCCCCCTCCCTTGTTTCCTCCTCCCACCCCTCTTGCTCTGCCTCCTTTGCCTCTGTCTCCAACCATGCTGCCTCCTCCCCTCCCACCTATGCCTCTTCACCGTTGCATCCTCCTCCTCCTCTACACATATCACCCCACCTTGCTTCCTCTCACTCTCTTCCCCACTCCCTCCCCTTTGTCTTTCCCCTTTCTCCACCTTCCTCTTCCTTTCCCTCTCCTCCATTGCCTCCTTCATTAATTTCCCTCTACCCGACCCACTCCATCCCTCCCTCTTGCACTCTGTTTGCCTACCATCCACCCTTCTACCCTTCATCTCTTCCCACCACCATTTCTCTCCCTCACTCCCTTTTCCACATAAAATCTTTCATAATATCTACAACACATTATACTATTATACTCAAATAATGTTTAAAAAAAAACATTATATTTTTACATTAAATAAAGTTCACAAATCTAATAAACAAATATGTCATCACCTATAAGGCTCTTTTGTAAAATAAATGAATATAGTTTTACAATATATTAAATTTTATATTATAATTATTATTTAGTTAGATTTTTTTTTAATAATATTAGAATATTTATATAAGTAATAAGCAAATACTAATAACATAACACATACTCCCAAAAAATAAATATATTTTAATGGTTTTCGAATTCTAAATATTAAAAAATAAAATATATAATATAATGAAAATATTATGTAATAGTATATTCAATAATGAATAAAATAATTGGTTTAATAAAATATCTGTAATATATAAAACAATTAAACACATTAAAAATTAAAATTAAAAGACATAAATGATAATATATTTAAAAACAATTATCATTGTCGCTGTAATATTACAAAACACTCATTTTAAAATATCATCCCTAATATATCATCACGAAATAATTTTTTTTATATAAAATATGGAAATATTTATTTTATAAAACGTTTAACCTAAAATAAACTAATTTGTAAAATGTTTAAAAATCTACATAATTCATAGTTATTATGTATATAATTTTGTTGCTTTCTTTCATATAACTTTGTGGTGGACACAATATTTTCTGGTTGAAAATCTTAGCATTTAACACGTGTGTTTGTATATGGACGTCTATATAATTCTTCATTAAAAAGACATATTATCTCCCAAAAAAATCGAAAACGTTTGAGTAACTACGTGTTAATTAATTTGAGACAATCCATGGAGACACTTGATTTTATTTGGCGCTGGATGTATGGTTTTGTTTAAACCCTATCAGCAGTTCTGAATATGATTATTTCTTTACCCTAAACGGTTGCTATTAAATTAAATTGCAAGGTGAACGGCCATAGGACTCGAGAATAGTTTGTGACAAAAGCAAGAAGTGCCTAAGTTTACAACGTCCCATTTATACACTCAAACATGTAAGTTACTCATATTCATGGACATAGCTACTATCAGATTTGTACAGCAAAACTGAGAAACCCTGAAAACATATGGATAAGATAACCCTGACACTCTAAACTGCATGTTCCTAACATAGAAAGCGAAATTTGAGTGGGTTTTAAGCGGATATTTTAATTTGAACGTTCATAGAAATAGTAACACAAAGCAACGATCAACACAGAATTTTAGGAATAAAATAAAGCAACATAAAGCAACAGTAAACACAGAAAAATTGAGGAATAAAAGAAATAGAGAAATTTGAGAAACACAGGCGAACCTGCGAAGTATTATATTTGTTATTTACCTATTTATGATGGAGTGTCCAAGAATGAGTCTCCAAGGATGAAAGCATGCAACCGCGGCTACTAATAACACATCAAAAATCAATTAAGATTACACGAAAATTTCGAAACAAACTACCAAAAAAACAAGAAAATGTCTAAAAGCTTCCAAGAATGATAACATAACAAGAATAAAATCATACCAGATCTTTTCATAGAAGAAATGGCTAAAAGGTTCGTCTCCATGCATCCAAAGCTTCGTCTCCCAGTGCAACATAAACCACAGAGCAACTGTGGGCACCACCTAAAACACAGAACAAATATATAGAGACAAACATGTTCGTCGACCATCCACACGACCAACCTACAGTTCGGAGTGCCAAAGATATCAGAGGAATGAAATATTAGGCACTCATCGGGTAAATAAGGATAAAATAACCGTTACATCATCCACCCGTTCCTAGGAAATTTAAAATCAGTTACCGGAACTTCCAAACTATTCTGCACGTCGGAATAACAAAAAAGGCATTCTGCACGTCGGAATAACAAGAATGGCAAGTTTGATAAGGATGTGGTGTGATGGAATGAAACTACTTTTGTGTGACGGTTTTTGAGGCATGCGCAGGGAAGGAGCAGGGACCACATAATGGATGCACTTGATTGTGTGACGGTTTTTTAGGCATGCGCAGGGAGGTAGCGAGGACCAATCTGCACGGAAGTTAGGTCGACATTGCCCCATTTCGCAGGGATTAGATTGGAGCTGTAGTGAAATTATTGTAGATAATTCTCCGAATATTTATACGGTGATGCATATGAATCTTCATTTTTCTTTCCTTTTTAAGCATGCCCCTTTTCCTTTTGATTTTGGCAATATTATTGGGAATCAATCGTAATAATGTTATACTCCTTTTTATAGATATATAAATTCAATTTAATGACTAAAATAACACTTAAACTAAACTACTAAATAACATCTAAACTAAACTAAAATTTACTTTGATATTCCCTTTACCTATGAATGTTAATTTAATTGTGAATTAACAAATCATTGACATCTATAAATTTTAATTTAATTGTGAACTAGCAAATTATTGACATTTCTTTCAACATGGCACATAATTGGTTTTAAGACTAATTATAAATATATAACACATCAACTAGAAAATTAGAGCTCACCAAAATTATTGAAAATATAATAATATGTGAAATATCCTCAACAAACCATATGCTTGTGTAGGTGGAGGACTAATGAAACAAGGTTAGAATGTCCAAATCTATATCTTATAGTTTGATGCTCTTTCGGCAAACCATTCAGATCCATTTAACCTTCTCACCAAACTATCTCATTTTCCAAATCTTGAACTAGAGTGAAGATGGAAGTTAGAGTAGTTCATTCATCAAAGATGAACTTCACAACACTTTGATACCATCATTAATGTGCATTATATATGTAAGAACAATCAATTATCAGTTAGCTTTTCTCCATATAAAACATGCTAACATTTCTTATATATATATCCCTCTGATAGATAAGGGATTCTTTTCAAAAAATTAACAAACATTGTCCAACAGTAAAGTAATGTTTTCTAAATTAAAATATGAAAACCCCAATATACATATTTCAAAATTCCTATTTAATTAAAAACTAACCTAATATTCCCAAATATAAGGATATTTATGAGGTCAAGGTCTTTGTATATTTTTGAGGTAGAGGTCTTTGTACATGTAGAAATAATATTAAAAGTAATTACAAACTCCCTTTCATGTGGAGTTAGAAGGTTAAATATCTTTCTATGTATATTTTTTTAGCAAAGTGACATAAAGTGTTATTGTAATATAAAATGTAGAACTTACAATATTTATATCTTTTTGATGTGGAAAATTTATTGTTCAATAAGTCAACATTTTATCAAGTTACATTCACATTTTAAAAAGATTGGCCCAAAAAATAACATATACTAGTTGGGGGAAATGATAGTGACTAATTAACCTACATTCATTTCTTGTGCATGTCTATATTGTTTCCACTTTTTCTTTTGGTCTATGAAAGTGATTTTTTTTTTAAATATTTCATAGTACATACCTACACAAATTCCATTGGGGTGATGGAAGGATTTAAACACAACTACACAAAATATTTGTAAATAAAAGAATTTTCCTTGCTATTTTATATGATTTTCAACCAAATCCACTTCTAAGGATTTTTTTTCTTAAACCAAAACAAAAATAGAGAATCAAGAACTTCAAAATATTGCCTTTTGTTGTTACACAAGACATAACTATTTCAAAAATTCTACAATCAAAGTAATTATAACGTGTCTCCAGAGAATTGAAAGGATTGAGCTTGAGGAAAAATTATTCGCCTAACTACTTGAGCTAGGATCATTTGACCCACTTTTCATATCCTTTTTTTCTTGAGATTCATATGACACCAAGAAATGTCATGTCTACCTGAATAACTTCTAATTCCTTACTATAATCATAAATCATAACAAGTGGAAAATAAATTATATTATAAATGTTCATATGTTTTTTTTATGCACTGCATAAACTTAATCATCACTAGATGACCAACCAAATCCACTTGTAAGATTTTTCTTTTCTCTTTCTTAAATTCAAAAAAAAAAATTAGAGAATTGGTAACGTTGAAACATTAGCTTAGACTATTACACAAGATATAACTATTTCAAAAATTCTACTAGCAAACCAAGTAGAACATGCCTCTAGAGAATTGAAGGCACTCTACTAGAGAAATCAAGTCTTCACCTAACTACTTGAGCTAAGATCATTTGACCCAATTTTAATGTCTTGTTTTTCAACCAAAGAGTTAAGGGAGAACCCAATAGAATTCATTTATATGACTTTCTTTCACAATTTTCACCAGGTATAGCATGTCTCCATAGATTTGAATCCACCACAGCTAGAAAGACAATATGTGCCTCTATTGCTTGAGCTAAACTCCTTCGACACCCAATTTCCATATTCTTACCAAGATTTTGATACATATTTTCCTTAGAAAAAATAGATATTAACGTTTAGTAAGGAAACGATGGTATCACATTATGTCACCAATTCTAGTTAAGGTAAACTTAAGCCAACTACACAACCAAATAATTATTTTAAAAATATACAAGCTACATAACTTTGCACCAATTAAAGATAATAATATTATATTGTAAATTTGCAATGACTTTAGTGATGCCATGGTAGTCCATTCTATATTACAAAGGTTCAATCATTAACGCCTATAGAAAAAGTGATTATGTTTTCTTGTAATAATAGAGGATATATATAGTTTACAGGATATATATAGTTCACACCTTAGCATTGAGGAAATTTAAACATTTTTTGCATATATATAATGTTAAAGTCAGCATATGTAAATTACAGCATATGTAAATTATTATTATTATTATTATTATTATTATTATTATTATCATTATTAATATATAATAATAATGTAACACTCCTCCATTGTATGTAAAACTTTGCTAACCTAAGTTAAGAAAAGCTAGGTCTCATGTGTAACAAGGAAAGTAAATACTTTATTATTAAATAAATAATTTAATCACTTGGAAAACTGAGACAACAAGAGATGAGATTCTTGCTAAATCCCATTGGTGAATGGGAAGGGATAATTGTTTCATGATAAGACTTCCAGATCAAATTATAGATAATCTTATTAGATTGGGTATAGATATCCATTAACCTACTTATCTGGCGAAAGATGTTAATTTAAGAAAAACATAAAAGGCATGCGAGAGAGAAAAGCCAGGTTTTATCAGGAAAAGCCTCGCAAGAGAGAAAGGCGAGCTTTTCTGGGAAAAAGCTAGGCAAATGGATAAAAAGATCAATAAAAGTGGGATGCTTCTAATGGAAACCATATCATGAAAGAGCGTACTAAAATCTCATTGAAGTGATCAACACGACGCAGTTGATCTATTGAAAGAAATATCATCTCAAGGGTGAACTGGAAAAAGACAGTTCTAGGTTGGGCATTAGTGATCGATTTTTCCAGTGACATTCTCTCAGATAATCTAGTTTCCATGGGATGTTCTACACATTCACTCCTTACCCTTTATGTTGTCAATTTATTTAGCATATCAGAGAATTTCTTGATTTTTCCTTGCTGTGAGATGATTATATATGAATACATCTGACAATTATTGTACATAAATGTAAACCAAGTTAAATTTAGTGAAGGAACATAATATGTGGCCTTTATGCAATAATTTTTATGTTGTCACATCTTTGAACTTATGTGATATCTCTGTTTTTAAGATGGTGAATAGTTATGCTTGAGATACTATATATATATAATTAAGGTGTAAGGCTTGAAAATGTATAACTTATGGTTTAGGTTATCTATGTTGGAAATACTGAGAGGGGGGGTGAATCAGTATTTCTTTTTCCCACTATTGTTTTACCAGTTAAAACATATATATTTAGAACACAAGATGAACAGCAAGAATAAATGCTTTTATTAATATAAACTATGTAGTAAAATAGATAAAATATATAGATTGTCACAAACAGTTGCCAAGCTCCAACTTGGACTTTGGTGAGGCTCCAACCTCCAGAGCACCAACTCTGTTATGCCAAGACACCAATCTTGGACTTAGGAGCACCAACTCCCAAGGACTTCAATCCTTCTTGCTTCTGAGGCACCGACCCCAAGGACTCCAATCCTGCTTACTTCTGAGGCACCAACCCCAAGGACTCCTACCCTTCTTGCTTTTGAGGCACCAGCCCCAAGGACTCCAATCCTGCTTACTTCTTCTCTCAGAACTCTTTTCTGCTGAGTTCTGTCTATTTACAGCTTCACTGTAGTCTCCAAACTACAGTATCAATGACAACCAGTCTTCTCTTGAAGTAGTCTTCCCAATTCTTCATACTGCCCACACAGAGTGTCCAATACCCTTCATGACTTCTGATAATGTCTTCACGCAGCTTTAGTCAGTCTACTGTTAGCTGAACTAAGCTCTGCATAAAGAACAACTTCATGTTCAAGCTTATGATCTCAGCTGGCTGCTTCTCCCCTTCGACTATCTGCTGTCTTGTTAGCCCTGCTGCCCTCTTTCTGTTCTGTTGCATCCTCTCGCTGCCTTTGTCTCCTCTAGCTTATTTTCCACAGCGTTCAACAGCCTTCAACAACATTCACTGCTGCTGCTTCTACTATTTCACACTCTGGTTCTTCGCAATACCAACAGCCTCAACAGTCCTCTGTTTTTGCTGCTTTTATGCATTCTCGTGCCTCTGTCCATTCATTTCCTCTTACTCGCTGGCTCTTTGGCTTCCTTTCTCCGCAGGCTCTTTGGCTTCCTCAAAGCTCGCTTATTCTCTCAGTTACCTCCTCGCTTGCTTGCTTCTTCGGCTTCCTGAACTTCAGTTTCCTCTGTCTATCCAAGCGTTCCAATATTCACAGGACACATACAAGAGGAAGAGAGGCCACATACATAGAGAATACTTATTACAAGTTAAACCTGTAACAACGTTCCTTTTATCCATAATTATTTGACATACACAGGGCTTTACAATGTTTACGGAGGCTTTCATTCGGAGAGACTATACAATCAGGGCGAGCCCACATGTCACATTACCACCGGAATCGTTGTCCCTTCAAACCACGTGCAAGGCAAATATGTAAATACACAGGAAATATGAGTGAAACAGTCGAAACTTATTAAAAAGTCGAACTTCAATTTTAATTCACCCGCATTTAAACTGTATTGGGTCCGCAACATTCATCGCAATCGGCGCTCGCAACATATCGGCAGTCACCAATGGCCGATGGCCGATGGACGCGATAAGACATTAAGCCAAATCGCAATATAGCATCGGGTCCGCTCTTACAATCGCAATCGGCAGATTTGCATATAACATAGCCAATTCCCCGATACCCGGACGCGATATTATTTTAAATTGTTTTAATAACTCCGTCGGGTCCATACCTCTATCGCAATCGGCGCTTCTGGTCGGAAAACCTTCCATGTGGCATTGCGATGGGTGGATGCGATAATAGATTCAACCATAACACAATCCCGCATCGGGTCCACGTACATATCGCAATCGGCTTTTTGTGGTTGACAACCCCTTATACATCGCGATTACCGCGGATGCGATATAGCATTCAATCAAACTGTGATATGCCATCGGGTCCGCGTATATTATCGCAATTGGAGGCAGGGCCTTTACCGCTCCCGATACATGCTCCCGACGCGATGGACACGATATTAAATTGCAACGTATTGCAATGGTCCCATGGGTCCGCGCATATTAACTTTGTTTATATGCTCCGCTGTTTTAACTTTGTTTTTATGCTTCTCCGCTTATGTTGCTCCAATAGCTGTTCATGTATATATATATGGGTTTTTCCTCCGATAGCTCCCGATAGCTGTGTTTGCTTCCTCTATGGCTCCGCCAGCTGTGTTTGTTGCGTCCCATGGCTCTGTTTGTTCCTCTATTTGGCGCATATATATATATATATATATATATATATATATATATATATATATATATATATATGTATATATATATGGCTCCTCCGTTTTCTCCTCTTAGCTCCGTCTGCTCCTCTTGGTGACTATGTCTCCTCCTCGATAACTCTGTGTGCTCCTCTTCTTTGGCTCTGTTCTACTCGCTTAGTTTGCTCCTGTAGTTCCGCTAATTCTGTTTCCGCATATATATATATATATATATATATATATATATATATATATAGCTATAACTCTGTTATATATATATATATATATATATTTATATATATATATATATATATTATATATATATATGTGTGTGGCTCCTCTTGTAGCTCTGTTTGCTCCTCTTGTCTCCATCTGCTCCTCTGGCTTGGTAGTGTCTTCCAAAGACCTCCTTGCATATATGAATGCCTCTCTTGCTCCAATATCCTGTTATGTGCTTTCATATGCCTCCTTAGGTAGCTCCTCTTTGCTTATGGCTTGGCTATCCTGATGGCCTTGCTCCTGTCGCTTCATGAATCTACTCTGCATCCCCTTGGCTTCATGTCATCCTTTAGTATCCAGAATATTCCCATTTGACATCAATGACAACCTAGGTCAACAATCTATGCTATGCATTATGCATTATCGAGTGAATTGCATCTACTGAGGCTTGTATAACATAAGATATATGTCAGTATTCTTTCAACTATGCCTGTAGGATTATGACAATGATTGATTCTTCCCCTATAGGATCATGTTGAATGCCCATGATTGATTCTTCCCTCTGAGTAGTAATGTATGCACAATAAATATTGAAGGGTTTATTCATGTTGTAGTAAATAAATATATTAATGGAACCTAAAGGTCCACATCATGGATCAATTAAAGAAAAGTAGTTAGTTAGTGGTGTGGTGCCTAAGGGGTATGTGAGAAATGGTATTGGAGCTCTAAGTTCAAACATTTTGGCCTATGGGTCAATCCACCTCTATAAGATATAAATGAGTTGTTATTAGGTTCTGTTACAATGAGTTCTAGAGTAGTGCCTTAAGCTATTAGAATTCATAACCGTTGAAATTAAATTTTAAAATGATTTATTGGAGGTAGGTGTTGAAGCGATAACACACACACACACACACACACACACATATGTTATCTAATATATATGTTATATATATATATATATATATATATATATATATATATATATATATATATATATATATATATATATATATATTATAATGAAATCGAAGATAAGGTTGAACTAGGGTTGTGTAAAAAGATGGATTTTTGTATGGCTAAAGGTGGTACTTTAGTGAGTGGAAACTTCTATATTTCTTGTCAAAGCATGTAACAAAATGTGTTTCAAATTGCATAAAGGGATAAATTAAAGGATGAAGAAGTTTTTCCTTTTGACCAAACCTTCATCCTATCTAAATTACACAATACCACGAGTCAAATAATTACAAAATATCATGAGTCATGTCAAGCAAGTGTGTTATGGATGTACACAGCAAATAACATTTTGTGCTCCACGTATTCATATAAGATCCTTGTTTAATACATTTTCTCATGTTCATATACACAAATATTCTTTAGTTATTAGAATTAATTCTCATATGAATGTGTATATTTTCAGTTTACACATCAACTAAAAGTGAAATCCTAATAACCAAATCAACATTAACAGATACTAGTTCTGGTGTTGATTTGAATATCTAAATTTACGATGTCCATGGAGGCACGAAGAAAATGTTGGGGACAATAACTTGTTTTTGGAAATTGATTTCTTCGGAGGGATACCTCGAATATCATTCAGTCCACACACTGAATCCCTTTTTCTTGATACGACTAGTCATCCATTCTGTGGTCTCATTGAATATAGCAGAAGCCATGAATATTTTTATCTTGATTCTTTAATATCAAGTTCCTTCATCAATTATTTAGAAAGCTAAATCACAAGTGTCACTTAAGACAATGCATTAATACTTTATCAACAAGGAGCTTCCTGAATTAGTGACAGTAGATGAGTGCATTAGCTTGTGCTTGTGAACTCTAAAATAGATTAACAAATATATGTGCCATATCTACATGGCCATGAACGATGCCAAATAAATCATATGGTTTTGACTCCATAGAATTCACTTGGGGACTCCTACTTGTCTCCATGTTACATAGATATACGATACGCCATAGAGACATTGACAAAGTACATAGAGACTCTCCACATTCCTTGCGAGTCCCACCTTGTCTCACAGTTCTTAGAGAATTGGAATAATTCGAGATGGTAGGATCCAAGAAAATGAAGAATATTGTAGGAAACTTGTAAAAATGAATAATTGATGATATTTCCTCAAGTCCCTCCATTGTAGCAGTAGTTTTATCTGTTGCTATTGTCGTAACTGTTGCAAAAAGAGAATCAGAGATGCCAAGAGAATTCACTCGTAAGAGAGTTTTTCTTTCAGATAAATACATATTGGGATCATATTTATTGAAAGGGTTTGTGCTTCCTACCCAACATCATGAAGATGGTTTGAAACCCTTATAGTTGTTACCGGAATTCGCTATTCCTTTCCCTTGGTTGAGGCAATTAGCGGATGAAGGAGGGAGCCTGAGTGAGGTAATACCTAAAAACATGTAAATCAAGGTATAAAATAAAAAATATGTTAAATGATGGATTTAAAGCACAATATGCTAGATTTAAAGCCCAAAATTATTTTCAAATTGATTAACTGAGGAAATTCATCTGTTTCCCTTTCCAATCAGTAACGCTACTGTTATGAAACCAGCTCACAAAAAGATAGAAAAGATAGATCAACACCTTAGAAATAATCCTCTTTGAGGGGGAAACCTCATTTACATTACAGAAATGAAAATTTCTTAGATGATTCAAATGAAAAAACCTCCTTTCTATATATAGGATTCTAGGGGGTCACAATATAACCAAGTCAACCTAACAATAATAATATAAAGGGACAAAAATAACAATAGAGGGATTCTATGGGCACAACAATAACAATATGGGGACAATAGGGGCACAACAATAATAATAAGGGATATAACGACAATAGAAATTGGCAAATCACTAAGATTATAAGGACCTAACATGCACCTCTCCTTAAAAGAGTGTTGTCCTCAACGCTTGAGTAGTTCTGGATTCTTTTGTATAAAATTCTCATCCTCCCATGTGGAATCTTCAGTGGATAAGTTCTTCCACTTGATGAGATATTTCGAAATTGATCGATTTCGTAGCTATCGAGTTCTTGTTTCTGTGACTACTTCCAGTTCCAATATAATTTTTCCTTCCTCATCAGTTTCTGGCAATATTGTTTGAACTGGGAGCTTGTTGCCTATAACCTTCTTTAAACATGAAACATGGAAATCTGGGTGCACTCGAGAAGCTGTAGGAAGCTCCAATTTGTATGCCATAGTACCAATCTTTTGCAACACCTTGTACAGACCATAATACTTTGGTGATAATTTACTATCCTTCTTAGCTTGGTTGAGGGACATTTGTTTTTACGGTTGTAGCAATAGGAGTACCCAGTCACCTACATCAAAACTTATTTCGCTACGATGTCGATCTACCTATTGTTTCATTCTATTTTGCGCCAACATGAGGTTATCCTTTAAGAGTTCTAGAACTTGTTGTTGATGCTCGATGTGATGTTCCACTGCTTGAACCTTAGAATTTTCTCTTAAATATGATGTTATGGATGGTGGATGATATCCATAAAGTGCCATAAATGGGGTAATTTTTGCTGCAGTATGGAAGGAAGTGTTATACCACCATTCAGCCAAAGGCAACCATTTCACCCATTGTGTCTCTTTATCAGATACAAAGCAACAAAGATATCCTTCCAAAAATTTGTTTATTATCTCAGTTTTTCCCATCAGATTGAGGATGATAAGATGAGCTATGAACTAATTGAGTACCGAGACAAGAAAATAATTCTGTCCAAATTTTTTTAGTGAAAATGGGATCTCTGTCACTTACAATAATGTTTGGGTTTCCATGTAGCTTTTGAATTGTTTCCATAAATGCAATAGAAGTTGTACTAGCTTTAAACGGATGTGATAATGCACAAAATTATGCATTCTTGGTAAGTCCGTCAACTACCACCATGATGACACTCTTTCCTTTAGACTTGGGTAAGCCTGTGATAAAATCCATTGAAACCTCCTCGCAACATTGGCTTGGAATGGATAAAGGTTGTAATAGACCTGGGGTCTTAATTGTTTCAACTTTATTTTGTTGGCAAACCAAACATTCCGCCAGAAACTTTTGAATATCCGATTTAAGGCCATCCCAAAAAAAATCCTTCTTAACCCTGTGGTAATTTTTTAAAAATCCTGAGTGCCCTCCTAAGGGAGAAGTGTGTAATTCCATAAGAATCTTTTGTTTGAGTTGGGAATTCTTACATAGGTATAAGTGATCTTCGTACCATAATGAATTATTTTTCTATCTAAGTGTATGAGATGTACTGGAATCTTGTTGTAACTTTCAAATGAGTGCCCACACTTCTTCATCATTCTTTCATTCCTCCCTTGCTTCGTTTATCTAATCTGGTCAGATAATAGAAATGGCACACAACAATGCTTCCACATCCTCATCCTTTCTTGAGAGTGCATCTGCCACAACATTTTGCTTCCCTTTTTTGTAGATGATTTCAAAGTCATAACCCAACATCTTTGTGACCCATTTTTTTTGCTCTTCAGAGGATAATCTTTGTTCTAAAAAGTATTTAAGACTATGATGATCCATTTTTACCTTGAAGTGTCTTCGCATTAGGTAGGGTCGCCATTTCTTAAGTGCATGTAGTATTCCCAACATTTCCTTTTGATAAATAGCTTTATGTAAATAATTTCCCTTGATTGGACGACTTTCGAAAGCAATGGGTCTTTCATCTTGCATTAAAACAACACCAATTCCATTTCCTAAAGCATCACATTCCACAATAAAGGTTTTTGTGAAGTCCGGCGTAGCTAAGACCGGTGCTTGGCACATTACCTCTTTCAGATGTTCAAAGGCCTTTGTTGATTCTGGAGTCTGAAAATGCATCTTTCCTCAATAATGTTGTTAGAGGTGCTGCTATTCTCCCATAATTCTTAACAAACTTGTGTTAATACTCTGTCAACCTGAGAAATCCTCGCAGACACTTTATGGATGTGGGGATTTTCCATTCCATAATGGCTTTAATTTTTCTAGGGTCTACCTTAACACCTTCATGAGATACAATATGACCTAGATATTCCACCTCTTGTACTCGAAAGAAAAATTTGGAGCTTTTTGCATATAATTGTTTCTCCTGCAATTGTTTGAGCACCCTGTCAACATGTTCAACATGATCCTTCCAAGAATTGTTGTAGATTAGCATATCATCAAAAAATACTAACACAAATTTTCTAAGGAAGGGTTTGAAAATGGAGTTCATCAAACCTTGAAATGTAGAAGGTGCATTGGTAAAGCAAAAAGGCATGACCAAAAATTCATAATGACCCTCATGAGTTCTAAGTGTTATTTTTGGAATGTCTTCAGTCTTCATTCTGAATGAAGATCCAACTTGGTGAAGTAAATTGATCCATGCAATTCATCCAATAATTCATCAATGACAGGAATGGGAAATTTAACTTTAATAGTGAGCTTGTTGAGCTCCCTATAATCTAGACACATGCGCCATGATCCATCCTTCTTGTGCACCAATACTACTAGAGCAGAGAAATATCTTTGACTAGGTTGAATTATACCAGCCTTTAGCATTTCTGCAACCATATGTTCAATTTCACTCTTTTGGGCATAGGGATATCTGTACGGCCTGATGTTTGGAGGAACACTTCCTGGAATCAAATGAATAGCATGATCATGATCATGAATAGGTGCGATACCTTTGGGGGTATCAAATACCTTGGAATGATTGTCCAAGACTTTTTAAAGATTTGGAGAAATAGATGATTTCGATGTGGGAACCTCTAGCGAAAATAATTGTGCAATTACACCTAATTGTTCCTTCTTTAGAAGATTTTTCATACCGTTAGAGCTTATTATCTTTCCTGATTTCCCTGCAATACCCCTTAATTCGATTTCCTTTCCTCCCATAGAAAATTTCATGAAAAGTTCCTGAAAATTAAAAGTTATTGTACACAAGGATTTTAGCCATTGGACTCCTAGTACAACATCAACACCACCCATTGGAATGGAAAGCATTGGGCTATTCAATACATATTCTCCCATGGATAGCTTGATATTATGGCACTTTCTAGAGCAATTTATGGTTCCTCCACTTGCAACCATCACTTGACACTCTGGTGCTGGATATAGGAAGCAATTCAATTCCTTTGCTATCTTACAATGAATAAAATTATGGGTACTTCCCAAATCAATCAACACTATTACCTTTTTCTTCTTGATATGTCCTTCTATCTTGATAGTTTAAGGAGTGGTAATTCCAGCCAATGCATTACAAGATATGGTCGGAATCATTTCTTCTTTATCTTGGGTTTGTTCCTGGACTATATCCTCTTCTTTTGGCATTTCTTGTTCCTTTTCTTCCTTCTCTTCACAATCTATGTAGAATAATTTCTTCTCAGCAGACTTATGACCTCTAGTGTATTTTCTATCACAACTGTAACAAAGCCCTTTTGCTCTTTTTTCTTCCAATTGTTTTGGTGTCAACCTTGTAGGTTGTGGAAGGCTAGGGGCCACAACACTTCCATCTTGATAGTTGTGAGTGGTAGGCTTCCTGGTTGCCATAATTTTGCTTTCCATTTTTCTTGCTAACCTGAATGCCTTCTCCAATGAATCAGGTTCCCAAAGGCGAACCTTATGTTGGATATTATCCTTTAAAGTCCCTATGAACACATCAATCCTATGCTCCTCTAGAATATCTTTTACCCTTAGGTTCAATTTTTGGAAGTCTTCAATGTGCTCCATCATTGAACACTTTTGTTTGAGATTTATCAATTGGCTAAAAAAGGTGTTTCTTTTTGTATCCTCATAATGTGTTATCATTTCTTCCATAAAAATTTCCCATGTGACAATTTGTTTACGAGAGCAAAGCCATCGATACCATACAAACTGATTTTGTTCCAAATATAAAGTTGCAATACGTACATTTTGTGTGTTTTGCACATTATGGAGTTCGAAAAATTGCTCCATCTGTAGTATCCATGTTTCGGGATATTTGCCATCAAACTTCCTCATATCGATTTTTGGAACATGGTGGGTCTTCAATCCAACATTAGAGTCTATGAAATCATGATTAACATTTCTTTTGTTCTCATCATGAGTTTCCTTTACTACCCTTTCGCCATTAGTGACCATTTCTTGGAGAAACTTATTCAAATTTATCTTCAATTCTTCCATATTATCGTACACGCCATTCATATTAGCATCCATGCCATTCATATTAGCTTCCACGCCATTCATCTTGGCTTCATTTACCTTTAGTGAGAGTGAAATTTGTTGTACTTGGTCTTGTAATTTTGATATATCATGTTGCATTTCTTCCTCCTCTTCATGAGTCATGCTAGATCTTTTAGGTTTCTTACTAGGTGTTTCCATTTTCTTTCTTCGGGGCATTAATTAATGCTAATAATTCTTCACTACTCCCTTTGAATTCCTTCAAACTAATTTTTCAAACCAATCTTATGGAAAATTAAAAATAAACTACACACCATTTTTTTACTTTGTAAGAGCTTGATATTAAATCTGTTCTATCTCTGTAACTGCAGATCTCGAATATTTGAAATATCATCTTGTGGTGGCCCTTTGCAGTCCTCTTTCTAACCCTATAAGTCTGATCAAGATTGGATTCTCCAAGGAAAAGTTATGCCAAATCTCCCACGGTCACCTGATTATAGACTAGTTCAGTAGAGCAAACTTGTATGACATCCCACATGTCAATGTTTTGACCTTAGTACCTGAAGTTGATACAAAAACAGCTACAGGTCATCCTCTTTCCGTAACTTCTTACGAAATTTCAAACTGATGCTCAAAACAAAAGTTATTGAAATCTTCCCTAGGTCACATGTTTGGAATGTAATTTGGGAGTCCACAAAGACCCTAAATTCCTTAGCTCATATCACCGCAAATATAGGGCAATGGGCTTTGAAATTTGGACCCGATGTTTAGAACAATTTCAGCTCAAATTTCTTTTTTTTGTAGCTTTTGAAACGTCGGAGGAAAAAGGTTATAGTGAAACTTCCATGATGACCTGTTTGGAGGAGTGAAACCCTAGAATCCAAAGCTCTGATACCAAATGTTATGAAACCAGCTCACAAAAAGATAGATCAATGCCTTAGAAATAAGCCTCTTCGAAGGGGAAACCTCCTTTACATTACGCAAATGAACAATTCTTAGATGATTCAAATGAAAAAACCTCCATTCTATATATAGCAGTCTAAGGGGTCACAATATAAGCAAGCTGACCTAACAATAATAATATAAGGGCACAATAATAATAATAAGGGATATATCGACAATAATAATAGGGGAATCACTAATATTATAAGGACCTAACAACCGCCCCCTACGGTTGCCTTATCTGTTGAACTTAAGGCGATTGCAAAAGGATTAGATTTCCACAAAAGTGTTTAGAGGACAAGCCTAATTTGGTGACATGCCTTAAAAAAAAAATTCAGTGGATTGTCATCCCACAGATTCTGCTTTTTTATTCATAAATCTAGAGTCATTTCTAGAATATGAATAATCATGGATAAGGAAAAAATCCCTTCAACAACATACGCTTCCTACGCGTAATTTCCATTTTCGCGTCGGTTTAAACAAAGAACAAGAAAATTCCTTAAATAATATTCTTTGTTTGTGATGCATCATATATGTACGCATGCACTCGAGAATGATGTGCTCACAGGTGTTCTGTATTACAGTGCTTGATGCATGAAATTTTTTATCAGTTGAGCACACCAAAGACAATGGGGTATGGAGAGACCCTACTTGATTGATGTTCAAGGCACCCAAGACGTCATGGGAAGATGGTGGACGATAAATAAGTAAATCAATCCTTTCATCCACCCCCATTCACTAACTATCCTTGCTGTCAACAACACGATTCAAACATGCACTGGCAAAGCCCAACATATTTCAAATATATTTCTTTACCCCTAACATAAGTTGCATGCCATGGTAGGATTCCGTTATAAGTGAACTTGTCTTCTAAAATCCATGTGTCCTTCCTAACAAATTTACATGTTGTGGAAAATTAAATGCGGTGTCCTTTTTGGGTAGGCCTTACAGTTGTGAGCTAGAATGAAAAGTACTCCAATGGTAAGAAAATTGTTTGATTAACCAATCTATTTCTTCCGTCACAGAGAATGGTAAAAGTGATTATACTTCTACTGTACATTATCAATGACAACTTTGCATACCGAGGACCAGAGATTTGGGTAATAAGACATGGCATGGTTTTACTAATAAGAGTAAATATTTATAAGCTCATTCCCTAGCTTCCAAATTTAATTTAAATGGCATAGCTTTCTTTTATCGCAAGTGAAAGCAATCAAGGGGAGGAATATTTCATGAAAATAATTCAAGAAATACTTCGATTAAAAATAGATTTGAAATTATTATTATTATGAAGTTAAGGTTACAGAATTGCATGAGTGAACTCTTTCTAACTAAATCACTTTGTACATTGGAAGACTATGTAGGCTAAATATGGGAGTTGAAAAAAGAAAATGGCAAATACATATTAGTAGTGGTAGGTATTGGTTGTATTGATGAAGATTGCACATGTTTTATTCCGTACACTTAATGTTAGGCCCCTATACTACTAGTGTAACCCCTTATTGTTATTAGTACAACCCACTTATTATATTGATGTACCCATGTAGTGCCCATATTGTTACTATTGTGCCCCATAGAAGCCCACTATTGTTATTATTGTTCCCTTACATTATTATTGTTATGTCGGCTCTGATTATGTTATGACCCCTTAGACTCCTATATATAGAAAGGATGTCTTTTCATTTGTATCAACCAAGAATTGTTCATTTATTTAATGTAAAGGAGGTTTCCCCCTCGAAGAGGCTGAATTCTAAGGCGTTGATCTATCTTTTCTATCTTTTCTTGAGCTGGTTCCATAACATTTGGTATCGGAGCTTTGGATTCTAGGGTTTCGCTGCTCCAAACAGGTCATTGTGGCATTTTCGCTATAACTATTTTTCTGCGACGTTTCAGAAGTTGCAAAAAAACCCATTTGAGAAGAAATCGCGCTGAACCTCAGGTCCGAATTTCAGAGCTTTTCGCACTATATTTGCGGAGATATGATCTGAGGAAGTTGGTCTTTTTGCAGGCTCCTGAATTACATTCCAAATAGGTGACCTGGGGAAAATTGCCATAACTTTCTCTTTGGGGATCGGATTGAAATTTCATAAGAAGGTACAGAAAGAGGACGGACTGTAGTTTCTTGTATGAATTTTTCAGATCCAAAGGTCAAAACAGTGACTCATGGCACGTCATACAAGTTTTCTCTACTGAACTAGTCTATAATCAAGTCACTGTGGGAGATTTCGCATAACTCTTCCTTGGAGAATCCAATTTGGGTCAGACTTGTGGCATTGGAAAGAGGACATAGAGGGCTACTACAAAATGCAATTTCAGAACTTAAATATCCGAAAGTACATAGTTATAGTTGTTTCATGATCAAGCTCCTAAAATCAAGAAAAAGCAAGATGAGGAAGTTTGATGGCAAGGATCCGGTAAATTGGATACTTCAGATGGAGCAATATTTTGATCTAAATGGTGTACCACTGTTACAAAAGGTATGTATTGCATCTTCATATTTAGAACCGGATCAATTTTTATGGTATGAAGGGCTTTGTTCTCGTAAACAACTTGTTACGTGGTCAATTTTCACGGAGGAAATGATAGCACATTATGAGGATACAAAGAGCAACACCTTCTTTAGAGCAACACCGCAACAATTGGAAAGAGTAAAAGGGCTTTGTGACATAGTGGAAAAGAAAATTATGGAAACCAGGAAGCATACCCATCACAACTATAAAGATGGAAGTGTTGCTTCTCCCAGCCTTCCACAACCTACAAGGGTTACAACACAACATTTGGAAGAAAAAAGAGAAAAAGGGCTTTATTACAATTGTGATAGCAAATGCACTAAAGGTCATAAGTGTTCTGAGAAGAAATTATTTTACATAGAATATGAAGAGGAGGAAGAAAGGGATCAAGAAACATCAAAAGAAAAGGATATATGCCAAGACCCCACCCCAGAGAAAGAAGAAATGAATCAGACCATATCTTGTAAAGCATCGGCAAGAATTACCACTCCTCAAACTCTCAAGATAAAAGGACATATCAAGAAGAAAAAGGTGCAAGAAGTGAAAGATCACATTGAGAAAGAAGAAATGAATCCAACCATATCTTGTAATTCATTGGTCGAAATTACCACTCCTCAAACTATCAAGATAGAAGGACATATCAAGAAGAAAAATGTTCAAGAAGTGAAAGATCACATCGAGCATCAAAAAATGAATCCGACCATATCTTGTAAAGGATTGGAAGAAATTACCACTCCTCAAACTCTAGAGATAGAAGGACATATCAAGAAGAAAAAGGTTCAAGCAGAGAAATATCACATCGAACATCAACAACAAGTTCTCCAACTTTTAAAGGATAACGCCACTTCGGTGCAAAATCAAACGAAACAACAGGTAGATCAACATCGTAGTGAAAAATGTTTTGATGTAGGTGATTGGGTATTTTTACTGCTACATCTCAAGCAAGCTATTTATGAGAAGGAAATGTTGGCAATACTACATGCACTTAAAAAATGGCGACCTTACCGAATGGCAAGACTCTTCAAGGATGAGGATGTGGAAGCATTGTTTTGTGCTATTTCTATTATCCAACCAGATTGGATAAATGAAGCAAGGGATGAATGGAAAAAGGACGAAGAAGTATGGCCACTTATTCAAAAGTTACAAAAGATCCAATTCAAACAATATTGCCAGAAATTGAAGAGGAAGGAAAAATCATATTGGAACCTGGAGCAGTCACAGAAACAAGAACCCAACAGCTATGAAATCGATCAATTTTAGAGTATCTCATCAAGTGGAAGAACTTACCCGCTGAAGATTCCACATGGGAGGACAAGAATTTTATACAGAAGTATCAAGAACTACTCAAGCGTTGAGGACAACGCTTTTTGAAGGAGAGGGACATGTTAGGCCCCTATACTACTAGTGTAACCCCTTATTGTTATTAGTACAACCCACTTATTATATTGATGTACCCATGTAGTGCCCATATTGTTACTATTGTGCCACATAGAAGCCCACTATTGCTATTATTGTGCCCTTACATTATTATTGTTATGTCGGCTCTGATTATGTTATGACCCCTTAGACTCCTATATATAGAAAGGAGGTCTTTTCATTTGTATCATCCAAGAATTGTTCATTTATGTAATGTAAAGGAGGTTGCCCCCTCGAAGAGGCTGAATTCTAAGGCGTTGATCTATCTTTTCTATCTTTTCTTGAGCTGGTTTCATAACAACGTGTTCATATAAGCTTCTTATTTAATACATTTTCTCATGTTCATATATGCAAAGATGCTTTAGTTATTAGAATTAATTTTCATATGAATGTGTATATTTTCAGTTTACACATTACAACTAAAAGTGAAATCCTAATAACCAAATCCATGGAGGCACAAAGAAAATGTTGGGGACAATAACTTGATTTTGGAATTTGATTTCTTCGAAGAGATACCTGGAATATCATTCAGTCCAAACACTGAATCCCTTTTTGTTGATATGACTAGTCATCCAGTCCGTGGTCTCATTGAATATAGCAGAAGCCATGAATATTTTTATCATGATTCTTTAATATCAAGTTCCTTGATAGATTATTTAGAGAGGTAAATCACAAGTCTCGCTTAGGACAATGCATTAATACTTGAGCAACAAGGAGCTTCTTGTATTACTGACAATAGATGAGTGTATTAGCTTGTGCTTATGAACTCTAGAATAGATTAACAAATATATGTGCCATATCTACATGGCCATGAACGATGCCAAATAAATCATATGGCGTCGAGTCCATAGAATTCACATGGGGACTCCTACTTGTCTCCACGGTACATAGATATACGATATGCCATAGGGACATTGAAAAAGTACATAGAGACTCTCCACATTCTATGCGAGTCCCACCTTGTCATACAGATCTTAGAGAATTGGAATAATTCGAGATGGTAGGATCCAAGAAACCGAAGAATATTGTAGGAAACTTGTAAAAATTAATAGTTAAGGATATTTCCTCAAGTCCCTCCATTGTAGTGGTAGCTATATCTGTTGCTATTTTCATAACTATTGCGAAAACAGAATCAACTCTACCAAGAGAATTCAGTCGTGAGAGATTTTTTTTCGAATAAATACATATTGGGATCATATTTGTGGAAATGGTTCATGGTTCCTACCCAACCTCATGAAGATCATTTGAAACCCTTATAGCTATTATTGGAACTCACTATACCTATACGTTGGTTGAGGCAATTAGCAGATGAAGGAGGGAGCCTTAGTGGGGTAATACCTAAAAACATGTAATCGAGGTATAAAACAAAAAAAAATGTTAAATGCTGGAATTAAAGCACAAGATGCTAGATTTAAAATACAAACTTAATTTTCAAATTGATTAACTGAGGAAATTCATCTGTCTCCCTTTCCAAACGGTAACGCTGGCCTCTTCGGTTGCCTTATCTATTGAACTTAAGGCGATTTCTAATGTATTAGCTTTCCACAAAAGTGTTCATAGGATAAGGTCCATTTGGTGACATCCCTTAAAAAAAAAAATCAGTGGATTGTCATCTCACAGATTCTGCTTTTTATTCATAAATCTAGAGCTTTTTTAGAATAGGAATAATCACACATAAGGAAAAAATCCCTTCAACGTCATACCCGCCCTACGCGTAATTACCATTTGAACGTTGGTTTAAAGAAAGAGCAAGTAAATTCCTTAAATAATATTCTTTGTTTGTGATACATCATCTATGTACACATGCACTGGAGGATGACGTGCTCACAGGTGTTCTGTATTACAGTGCTTGCTGCATTCCAGTGTTCATTTTTGTCTATAGGGCGAGATAGCCTGATGATGAAATTTTTGATAAGTTCAACACACCAAGGACAATGGGTTATGCAAACACCCTACTTGATTGATATTCAAGCCACCTGAGATGTCATGGGAAGATGGAGGACGATCAATAATTAAATCAATCCTTTCATCCACCCCGCTTCACTTAATGTCCTTGCAGTGGTAAGAAAGAGTAGCATGCTTTAGTGTTTTGCAGATGTTCATGCATGTGGAACAATTATGGAGGAGTGTCTCCCATAGTATTATCAAGGTTTCACCATGGTCTATGTCGTGCATAATGAAATTAGATGCTCCTGCATGCAGTATAAGGAATTAATGGTACATATTTTTAGTTATGCATATATGGGTCTGTAAGATATCCAGTGGAATTGACTTGAATATCACCAGGTTTCTGCCAGTACCTAGTGTGTGTATGAGATACGTTACCTATATAATGTCTTATTTAAGATTTGTATTTAATTAACCAATTCTTTATGCATGATGGAAACAAGACCTATAATAATGATCAATGAACATGATAGAGTTTAATTAATATCATTGATGTAGGCAAGGAAATTATTATAGGTTGCATGTTATGGTTATTTCCATCTTCATCTACTAAATCATGTTTAGTAGAAATATCACACATAAGCCTTGACAATAAGGTTAAAAGACGATACCATAACCACTCTATTATTAAATTGATAATGATTGTGGAGTCCGTTATAGAATTACTAATGATGTTCTAAGGGCAGGCTAAAGATACCCTTGTTAGTATTGCATATTAATGATTAAATATAGAAAAAATAAAGAAACTTTACAGAATGGGAGCTTAGCAACTAAATTCCAGGGTAGGATAAGGAACTTCATTACAACTTGGAACTATATATTATGTATTTCTGTATTTGAATTTGTATTTGTGTTTCATATTTAAAAATTTAAAAATTGTATGTTTGCTTATTTAAATTTGTATTTTCTGTGTTGTTTAAAATTGCATATATGTAACACCCCTCCCTTGTATGTAAAACTTTGCTAACCTTAGATGAGAAAAATTAGGTCTATCGTGTAACAAGAAAAGTAAATACTTTATCAAATAAATAAAGTAATTAATCACTTAGAAAAGAGAGACACCAAGAGAGGAGATTCTTGCCAAATCCCATTGGTGAATGGGAATCGATAATATTCATAATAAGACTTCTAGATCCATATCTAGATGAGATTAATGGATTTGGAGATAAATATCCATTAAACTACTTAGCTGGAGAAAGATGCTAAGTTAAGAAAAAGCATAAAAGCCTTGCCCAAGAAAAGGCAAGATTTGATGAGCAAAATCCTTGCGGGAGATAAAGTCGAGCTTTTTTAGGAAAAGCGTAGGAAAAATGGATAGAAAGATCCATAAAAGCATGATGACACTTGTTATCACTTAAGAAGCGATTACCAAATTGTTCACATCAGTTTGTTTGTGAAGGTTAGGTGTTAGTCCAAGTTCAGTTTTTTCATGTTTACTTTAGTATCGAAGTCTTAGTGTCTTAAGAGTCTTGGTAGGATGGTTAAATAAAGGTCAATAGTCCGTTCTCATTCACCATTTGTCCCATAACTTACATAGATTTCTCTGTATCAAGCTTGTTGTAAAGGTTCTTATGTGTTATGAAATGCTTTAGGTGTTTTCGTAGAGCAACGCAATTTAGGTGATTTCGTAGCGCATAACCCAGATTTTACACTGGCTACGCTACGAAATCGGAGATTCGTGTGATCCATAGCAAATGTTTCTTAGTTGTCATATCTGTCAAATTCCGTTATGGTTGCATCATCCACTGTCGGCTTATACACTTCACCTATCATGTCCAACCGCTTATCTTCATCATTAGAATCGTTAGGTACCTTGGTACACTCGGTTTGCAAGTTTCAAGAAGAGCCAAGTATTCACAGTCATAATTATGATTGTATTCATTGCACGAAGAACAAATCAGCAAATGTTAAATTTGAATTCCCTGAATGTCAAGTGAGGCAGCTTAAGAGCGAGGCAGAGATCAAAGGTTGAGACAGTGCCAGTCTATCAAGTTTTCATTACGCTGAAGTCTCATGGAAGGGTCTACAGAAAAAAAGGAGCACAGGTCAGGTAGGTATTTGAGGAGCGAACCTGAAGGTTTAGAGATTATCTTGAAGAACAGAGAAGTTGAGCATGCATTCAAGCAAGTTGGATGTTGGAATTTTTGTGAGAAACTCCAGGGAGGTCATGCGCAAATCACCAAGGAATTTTCCTTGAATTTCACAGGGCTAAATTCAAAAGTTGGGGTGCTTGAATTGCAAGTCTCACCAGAGATAATTTCCACAGTCTCTGAGATTCCAAGGGGACAAGAAATATGGTTTAAAAATTTTAAATTTGATATGATGCCCTGCAAAGAATTTCTGAAGCCAGAGTTCATTGACTCAGATTTAAACAAGTCTGTGCCCAGAAATTATGTCAAGGACTCATATGCCAATCTACTTACCTGCATACAGAGGTACTTCACCTCCGAGGGAAGATATCATAAGGTGTATTCATATCATTTCAAGCTTCTGCTGCATTTCACAGGAAATATATCTCTTGATTTACCCTTCTACTTATTTCATAGCCTAAGCAAAATGTGTGACAAGGTGCAGCTAAAGAAAGAAGCCTGTGAGACCTCATTGTTTCACCATGGCTTGGTTAAGTTGATTGTTCTGCATGAACTCCAGAGAGTAGGTAGAGACTGGTCCACCTTCATGTTTATGTCTGGCTTCAAAAATGAAGCTGGCCTCAGTCCTCAAGCGGCAAAAAATTCTCCACCAGAAACTAGTCATCGTATAGAAACAAGATCCAAGAGATTTACAAAATTAAAGGCAAGGAAACAAGTAAAGGAGCCCGCCATATCAATGGTTATCCAAGACACACCCCAGCAGTCCCTGAAAGAGAAGAATCAGATCAAAGAAGGTGTACATGAATCATACACAGGTGAAGTAGTTCAGAGAAGAAGGACTAGGAGCCAGATAGCTAAAGAAAAAGGCAAGACAGTGATTATTGAGGAGAGCCCTGTTTCAAAGGGAAACTTGAATGACTTACTGCAAGCCATTGATATTGAAGAATCTCCCCTGGTTCAAGCAGATTTGATAGAATCAGGTAAAGACAAGACTAAAAGAACTAAAGCCTCGAAAAAGCTCAAGTTTGATGATCAGGTTGCTCAATTTGTATTTAAGCCAAGAAGACCCATGATGAGGAATTTCAGACAGATACAGGAGATGCTGCCAGAAGCAGGTGAAATAGAGGAGAACATAAAAACTCATGACAGACCTGTGACTTCGTTAGAAACATCATCACAGCTGCATAAAGAAGATAGAGGAAAGGAAATTATCCCGCAAGAGGAATATAGTGTTGAAGAATTGAAAAATAAGTTGAGGTTAGAAAATCTTGAAATTGCTAGATTGAAGAAAGCCTCTACGAAGCATGCAATCAGGGAAGCTCATTTTGACAAAATGCAAGCTCTGTGGGAAGACAAAAAATTTCAAATACCCAAGGTGGTCGACTGTAATGCACAATATTATACCTGGACAGTCCCTGCAATAAAGGAAGCAATATTCATCAGAAGGGTTAACACGAAGCTGAGATCTAGGATCAGAGTTATGAAAAAGCAAATTGAAGATCTGAAGATGCAGCTAAGCCAACAGGAAAGACTTCCTTAGCTAAGGAAAATCTCACAGCAGGTAAGGTTAAGTTCCAAATTTTTATGATTTACCATATTCAATTTTGGATAGCTTCAGGGCAGCTGAAAAGGACATGTCAATTCAAAGAAACCCAAGACAGTCAAATTTTGGCTTGAAACTGTGTTTTGGTGATTACATAGCAGTTTCGTAGCGCGCTACGAAACTGCTGAAGACGATGCCTAATGCACAGCAGTTTCATAGCGCGCTACGAAACTGCTGTAGCTGCGTAATTAAAACTCAGTCGACCAATTTTGAGGGACCGATGGGAAATTTTTGAAAGGAATTCTCAGTAAAAGACCATTTACAATGTGCAAGAAATCAGCCAGGGCAAAACAAGCGGAAGGAAGTTATATGAACTTTAAACTTTTTGCTATACAAATGATCACCACTAGTATTGTAATTGACTTTTCAATTAGCTTTGAAAAGTTTTTGTCATGACACATCTATATGGGAAAGGCTTACAGCACATGAAGAACGTGGCACTCCAATAGATTGTTGGGCAATTAAGCAAGATCAACATGATTAATTGGTTCTGAATATCTTTGAGGAAACTAAAAACAGAAAAACAGGGGCAGTTTCCTACTTCTCAGCAGCAGTAAAGGGATAAGATATTAAGGACCAATAAGGAACTTCAAACATCCACCACAGCTAAAATTGAAGGAGACCACTTGTGAGAGAACGAGATTTGATTGTAATTAATGCTATTACCAGAATGATATGGAGTTAGACTCCTAATTGTCTTAGGTTTCTAAAATGTCTAGTTAGCAGTTTGTTGCATTCAATAAGGAGTTAAAGTTTGAATAGGTGTCATAGCAAGCAGAATTCGAGTTCCCCTCAGGTTGGAGGAGGAATCTCAACTATGTAAAGAATTCTATATATAGGGGAGAGAGCAATGCACCAAGGGTTGGAAATTTATTGAAAAAAGCTCTGATATTTGGCTTTATGTAAAAGACTTTGTTTTTAGATATACAGTACTGGCTTTGCTTCTCAAGAATCATAAAGAATTCAATGTGATGAATGTCTTGTGTTGTCTTTTCCTATTATTTACAGTGTTATGAATACGTGATTACTTAGAAATCACTAATAGTGCTCTAATTTCCTTCATATATTCGTAAACTGTACTAGCCTTCTGTGTGTTTGGTGTATTCTACATATGTTGGATTCTGAATGCCTTGACTTCTATGCAGAGCTAGCCTTACTGTTAATACTGAAGCATATCTAACTCCATAAGCCCAATGGATACTTTCTAATTGTGTTTCCACCACTCTCATTTTTCTATCTTTGTTTCACAAGAGTTAGCCATCTTAATCATAATCAAAAATCATTAATCATTTGAGAGAGCCCTCTCAGGTTGGGGAGGCTAAGCCTTAACCTAAAGTAGGTTTGAAATAGTTACCTAAGGTCTTCCTGGTCAGCAGCCTTCCAGGGTCTGATTTTGAGATAACAGCACTAATGGAAACCATATCATGAAAGACAGTATTAAATACCCATGTAAGAGATCAACATGAGGTAGTTGATCAATGAAAAGAACTCTCGGCTCGCGGGTGAACTGGAAGCAGGAAGTTCTAGGTTGGGTGGCAGTGCTTGGTTTTCCATGTGACATTATTTCAATTTCTTCTATAGAACTCCATTGCATGGGATTTGTTGTATGTTGTTCCTTACATTGTATATTGTCGAATTCTCTCAGCATATGTGTATAGCTACATGTGTGATCTTTGTGTAGAAAGATAATTGAATAATGATGCTTGAAACAACTAGGTAGGATGAATAATTATGTTTTAATGTTGCCATCATAGAGCTAGTGGTTCAGGTTATCCATGATAGGCCTTTTGCACTATGAATTGCATCTACTAAAGGTCATCTTAACTATTTATTGACTATGGTTAGTGTTGCATAAGATACACCAATAGGACTACAAACATGTTATATCGAAAAGTTAACTACAGTGTATTTATGATAATGTCTCCATTAATCCTTGTGTTAAATCCTCAGAGGAACAGAACTTGACTGTAAGATCTTGAATGATCATGATTGATGACTTTCACTATGATGTGATGTATGCATGTGTAGAATTGCAGGTATTAACTTTGTCTATCGGATGATTCTATATGGACGGATATGACAACTATTGCATATAAGTTTAAGCCAAGTTAAATTTAGTGAAGGAACAAAATATGGGATTTTAATATTGGATCAAGGATGTATGTGGCAAATGGTTTTGGAGCTCTATGTTCAAGTATTGTGGCCTAAGATCCAACCCACCTCTGTAGGGTATGAATGAGCTTTAGGTCCTAAATTAGGAAGTTCAATAGGCTTGGTGGTTTGCATTCTTCCTATAACACCTTTACGCTAATGAAAAAAAGAAAAAAAGAAAAAAACTATGACAGACATATACAGAGCTAAATGCTAGATTTTGCCCCACCTTGTGCATAGTAATAGGATCTACCCTATTACACATAGACTCTTGCCCAACATATTCCTTGTGTATGCATAGAACATAGTCTACACACTCATGCTTTAATTTCATTAGTTTTAGACATAATAAGATTGTCAAAATGAGGAGACTTATAGCATAAGTCTATAGACATTAATATATGTACAATTAATAAGTTTCCAAAAAGTAAAGGTTTTGTAAAAAATTATAAATTTGTATCTATTTCTTCCCAAGTAAAAATAAGAAAATTATATTGGGACCTACTATATTGTTCACACAAAGAAGTATTTAGGGACCTAAAGTGTCTCTAGAGAGATAAACATGGATAAGAAGTAAAATATGTGAGCATTTAAAAGAGTAAGTTACAATACTCTACATAACTCAAATATTGAATTTTTTTTTAGAAACAAAGTAGAAAGGAGAATCATGGTAAATTGGAATGTTATAAAATTAAAGACAATAGATGGAATTTATTTTGGGAATTTGTTAAGATATTTTTACAAATAAAACCCCAATAATTGCTACTACTAACTTGCAATGAACTTCGATATTTTAGAACAAGAAAGTATGACCGATTGAACCATACATTGGGCTATTGAACAACTGTAATTTTGAATATTTATGCAAATACATGGTCTCGAAATAAGTATAAAATCATAAATTATGATTGAAATCAAACTGAAATATCAGAGGAAATTTTAATAAGTTTGCAGGGAGTGAATGTTGTCAAGCCGCATCCATGCAATAATTTCCAAATCTTGCCATCACCTAAAGTGAACCAACTGCTTAATGTGATTAATATGACTTAATTATATTCTATGCTTAACATAATATCCTCAATTATCTTAATGAGTGCAAGATGAATTCATGGTCGCTGGCTCAAGCGCTGAGAAGCCCTACAAAAGTGTAGTGTGAAAGGCACGCCATAAGAAATGTGATGTTTCGGTGATGCCATTTTGGACACTTGAAACCTTTCCTACCAAGTTAAGAATGCCCATATGTTTAAATCCTTGGACATATGGTGCAATGCTAGAACCACGAATAGGCATGAAGCAAATATGGTGATTTCAAGTTTTGATTTCTAAGGATTGTCAATAAGGAAGTCGAGACCCAATCTACCATATAAATGATACGAATATCGATGGCTAGGTGTTGTAAACCTTCTTGTTAATGTATTTGAAATGATCATTTTTGTTTATCTGTAGTGAGTACTTCTCAATTTTAGAGAACATTAGCCTCAGGATTATTTCTTAAACATGAAATGAGCATTCTCTAAAGTTACAAAAGTAGTTAGAAGTGCTAGCGATAAATCACAACCACGAAAAAAAATATCAAGATAATGAATGATACTAAAATAAACTGTCAAAAGAGTTTATTAATGAAGCCAAAGGTTCCTTTGCTACTAAATACAAATAAAAACATTCCAAATACATCAAATCCAATTTCTGGGTAATAGAATCACAACATGGATAAAATCACTTCCACCTGCTTACTTTTAAGTAATCATAGGTTAAGTGATTGTGTTTGTCTACACTGACCCTATAATAGTTTACTATGAGTGATAACGTTAGGTTTTGGTAGATTTTAGAAGTAGTTCATTTTATTTGTAGATTTAAAGATAAAGAGACACCTTCCAAACTAGGTTGTTGGGTAAAATCCCATTAAGGGCTGTTGTTTCCCTTTCGGTCCCCAATAATGCCTTTTTGTTGGCCCTATTCACTGATCGGGAGGCGTTCAAAGGAATTTGGTGTGGGATAATGGTTATCCTTTCCTGGTTTCAGGGAGAACAATGTGAGTATCCATCTCATCTGAGAAAAAGAGACTTGGTTGGACATTCCATGGCCAAGTATCGAATTGTTATCGCTCACTGCTCAAATAAGGATAAAGAGTGTCTTTAATACCTTAAAGCATTGAAATTGCATTCCATCTTGAAAACTATAACCTTATTCACCTTAGGTAATCCTAATACTTGTAGAGGTTTATAAAATTATGAGTTTCTTTCTGGGTGGAAAAGTAATAAGAAGACGAGGTGTTCTTCAGGTCGAGGACAACTATCCCTCAGGTAGACAAGCGAGTGAAGCTACCAGACTTGTAGCAAGCAAATGGAAACTTGTTGTGAGTGGTTATTCTCCTGTCTTCTTATGTAATTTGGATAACACTTATCCTTACTTGCACATAGACAAGTCACACTGGGAAAATCTTGCTCATCTTATCTTCTGCTGTCTTAATCTCTCCTTGCGTGGAGGTTACACAATGTCTGCTCGATTAGCAGTTCTTCGATATAAATACTCCTCCTACCCATAATTTGGTATCAAATTTCATCCTCTTCGGTGCTAAAACTATATTGGATGTATTTTCCTTTATATTTCCTTTGAATACTTCCATAGAGGGAGATATTGCAAGGTGTTGCAGTCATTTAGTAAGGGAGGCCGAGAAATGTCCCTAAGGCCACCATTGTAAGAATTTATATCTCGAAAGAGGAGACCAAGGTGTTGTCGAAAATCTGGCATCCTAATGGGCAAGGCTGAGTCATGTGTGGAGACTCACAATCCATAAGAGTCTCAGGGAAAATGTTGGCTATGATCACAATGATGACTCTCGCATATCCTTCTTCTATAATGGCTTGCTCATATGAGGAAATTTGCATGATTTTTCTGTTTGGCCTTTCAAGTATGGTTTAAGGTATACTAGTTCATATCATTGTAAATTCTTGCCAATTCCCCTTGATTTCATAATTATTCTCTTCATTCTTAGTCACAACCAGAAACAATGGCAATTTATGGAGTAATTTGAGAGGGGTGACCAATGATTTTTTTGTTGAAGCTATTCTGGTGCATCATATGGGAGATAGGAAAAGGATCTGCAATTACATAATGACCACATATGCTAGCCTTCCATCCCTCTTTTAAACTCTGCTTCAAAATTATTGTACTAGGTTTGGGTGAACAGGATTGAGGGTTTTCTAATGTTAATTGAGGAAGGAGATTGACCGAAATCCATTTATAATTAGGTTAAAATTATCGTACTCAGTTTGGGGATTGGGAAATTTGTTCTGTTGAGGAATTTTTTTAATTTGTTGAATTGCGAAAGACATTGTCCACCAAATTTATATAATGAATTGAGGAAGGATGCTAATCAAAGTAAATTAAAAATTAACTTAATCATCTGAACACCCAATGTAAAGAAAATATCGAAATGTTTTGGTTAGATTAGCAATACAATCCAGTGTATCTGGAGACATGAAATTTTCTCCATTCACAATGGAATGTTCATAATGTTTGATCATGTGCATCTATGAAATGATCTCCTTCAATGAGCTAGGAGATAGGATGCATCCAATAAATTTTGTGATAGTTGCTTCCTTTATACACTATCTGGTGTGGCTACATTTTGTGGTAGAGTTAAGAGTAATACACAAAATAAAAACAATTCACGTGTTAATTAATTTCCATATGTATAAATGGAAAATTAGTCACTGTTCTATTTTTCCTAATTACTAAGTGTTGTAAATTATGTAGAAGGTAAAATTTTTATTTCATTATATGTTCCCCAAAACTTAAGTTATCATTAAATTCTCTTAGGAGGGCACATGGATTCTATACCATGAGCCATGAGGTAAAAATGGTTTAAAATACTTTAAATAATAGACCTTGTTCATATTCGAATTTGATAAATGAACAAATTGTAGTGTATGATTATTGGATTAAGAATTTGGATGAGGAATTCTACGGATGTGGTCATCATGTGGGATAAATAGACATGGGAGTGTTGAAAAGAGTAATGGGGAATAAAAAAAGTTGAATACTATGTTTAATTTTGTACCAATAGGTCTCTTCCGTCATACTATCACCATATTACTTTACTCATTAGAATTAAAATTATGAGTCGCATGATTGCTATGCAAGGACATACCTTAACTAGAATGTAGATGATACTTATAAGAGATCTTAAGGGAAGAAATGTTGAACTCTTATGAGGTAAATGGAAAACAGAAAAGATAAAATCACAAGTACAATTTCCATAAATCAAGGTCAACACCAAGAAATATTTCAAATAAAAGTATATAAATGGACATAAATAAATTTATGGTTAATTAAGTGGGTTCCATCCTAAAACAAATTCTAAAAATTTTACTCATGGAAGACAGGTCTTGGTGTGAAGTACGAGATTATGTAATTTTATTATTGTGATGATTGGTGCATCTACATGTAATGATGGAATTTATTTTTGATATGGTTTTGGATGAGTCTTTTAATTCACCCTTAGTAAGAAAATGCTCCAGATATACAGTATTGTAGGGAACTAAATCTTACCAGGTTATTATTCATATATTCAAGAGAAATATATGTAATTAATTGAACATGCATATTTTGGAACATACAAGTTTCTTTGAGGAAATAGACATCTTAATAATTATAACTAAAGTAGATAAGAGGCAAAAATTATATTCCAATCTATAAGGAACTAGGGTCACAAGTCGTGAACGAAATGCACAAATGTAGTACACCACATTATATGCATGTTGGAAAGGACATCAATAAATTACGACTCTAATAAGAATGACAATGGGCCTGACACCAAAATTAAATCTAGTGTAAATAAAGAATGGGAGTGTAAAACCAACTCTTTGTGCTTCTTGATCCACTACTCCTCCTGCCCCCTCCTCTGCCTCCGCCTCCGACTCCACCCCCTACTCCTCCTCCTCCTCCTCCTCCACCTTCATCCCCCCTCCTCCTCCTACTCCTCCTTTGCTTCCCCACCTCTCCTCCCCCCTCCTCCTCTAACCACTCCTCCTCCTTGCCCCCTCCTCTACCCCCGTCTTTTTCACCACCCCCTCCACCTCCTCCCCCTCTGCCTCTGCATCCCCCTCCCCCCCTCCTCCTCATTCTAATCCTCCTCCATCTCCTCCTTTACCTCCTCGTAATCCTCTCCCCCCTCCTCGTGCTACTCCCCCTTCCACCACTTCCTCCACCCACCTCTTCGTGCTAATCGCCCTCCACCCATTCCTCCCCCCCTCCTCCACATCCTTCTTCTCACCCCCTACTCCCCCTTTGCCTCCTCACACCCTCCTCCCCTTTGCCTCCTCCTCCTCCTCCTCCTCCAACTCTGCTTCTACCTCACCTTCTCCTCCTCCTCTTGCTCCTCCTGCTCCTCTTCCTCCTCCTCTGCTTATACCTCCCCCCCTCCTCCTCCTCCTCCTCATCCTCCTACTCCTCTGACACCTTCCTCCTCCTCCTCCTCCTCCTCCTCCTCCTCCACCCCACTACCTCCCCTCGCCTCCTCCTCCTCCTCCGACACCTCCCCCTCCTCTTCTTCCCACTTGCCTTTTCCTCCTCCTACACCTCCTCCACCCCTCCTACTCCTCCTCCTCCTCCTCCTCCTCCACCTCGCCCCTTGTACCTCCTTCTACCTAGCCCCTCCTCCTCTTCCTCCCCGCCACCTTCTCCTCCTTGCCCCCTCCTCCTCCCCTGCCTCTACCCCCTCCTCTTTTGTCATATCCTCCCCTTCCTCCTACCCCTCCTCCTCCCCTGTCACCACCTCCACCACCCTCTCTGTCCCCCCCTCCTCTACCGCCACCTCCCGCCCCTCCTGCTCCGCTTCCTCCTACTTCCCCTTTGCCTCTTGCACCTTCTCTGCCTCCGTTTGCAATCGTGTAACCTCCTCCCCTACCACCCACATCTCTTCACCATTGCATCCTCCTCCTCCACCTCCTCCTCCTCTACACATATCACCCCACCTTCCTTCCTCTCACTCTCTTCCCCACTCACTCCCCTTTGTCTCTCCCCTTTCCCCCCCTCCCTCTCCCTCTCCCTCTCCCTCTTCCCCACTCCCTCCCCTTTATCTCTCCCCTTTCTCCCCTTCCCTCTCCCTTTCCCTCTCCCCCATTGCCTCCTTCATTAATTTCCCTCTCCCTTTCCCTCTCCCCCATTGCCTCCTTCATTAATTTCCCTCTACCCGACCCACTCCATCCCTCCCTCTTATACTCCCACTCCCTCCCTCTTACACTCCCACTGCCTACCATCCACCCATCTACCCTTCATCTCTTCCGACCACCATTTCCCTCCCTCACTCCCTTTCTCACATCAAATTTTTCATAATATCTACAACACATTATACTATTATACTCAAATAATGTTAAAAAATAAAACAATATATTATTACATTAAATAAAGTTCACAAATCCAATGAACAAATATATCATTACTTATAATAAGACTATTTTGTAAAATAAATGAATATAGTTTTACGATATACTTAATTTTATATTATAATTATTATTTAGTTAGATTTCTTTTTTAAATAATATTTAAATATTTGTATAAATAATAAGCCAATACTAATAACAATATATCTTAATGGTTTTCGATTTATAAATGTTAAAAAATAAAATATACAATATAATGAAGATATCATGTAATAGTACACTCAATAATGAATAAAATAATTGATTTAATAAAATATCTATAATATATAAAACAATAAAACACATTAAAGTTATAAGAGATAAATGATAATATATTTAAAAAGAATTATCATTGTCTTTGTAATATTACAAAACACCTTTTTAAAAATATCATCCCTAATATATCATCATGAATTTAAATTTTTTATATAAAATATGCAAATATTTATTGTGTAAAGCGTTTAAAAAGTCACTTAAAATCTCGACTGGAGAAGAGTTTGTAAAAAAAAGAAGTGTCGGGTTTACAACCTCCCATTTATACTCTCTAGGATTTAAACTACTCATATTCATGGAATATGGTTCTTTCTTTATCCTAAACGGTTGCTATGAAATGTAATTCAGTTTATTTTAACAATGTGTTGTTATTTACCGCAACGACATCGTTGGAAATTAAATTGCAAAGTGAACGGAGAAGTACATTTTTTCCTGGCCATAAGGCTTTGACGCCCTTAAAAGCTGGACTCAAGAAGAGTTTATGACAAAAACAAGAAGTGCCTAAGTTTACAACGTCCCATCTATACACTTGGATGTAAGTTGCTCATATTCATGGACGTAGCTAGTCTCAGATTTGTACAGCAACCCTGAAGAAAATTATAAATGAAAACATATAACATAGAAAGAGATTGGTACAGATAACCCTGACACTCTAAACTGCATGTTCCTAACATAGAAAGAGAAATTTCAGTGGTTTTAAGCCGGGCGTATCGTTGGATACTTTAATTTGAACGTTCAAAGAAATATTAACACAAAGCAACGATCAACACAGAATTTTAGGAATAAGATAAACGCATAGAAGTAGCAACACAAAGCAACAGTAAACACAGAAAAATTGTGGAGTAAAAGTAATATAGAAAGGTGAGAAACACAGGCGAACATACTGAAAATATGATATGGTACACATAAGTATTATACTTGTTATTGTTATTATAGAAAAAAGTATGACTGGGAATTGCGTATCTATTTACCTGTTACGATTGATGGAGTGCCTGACCAACTCTGCTTATCACAATTCTCCAACGATGAAAGTATGCAACAGCAGGTACCTGGGTATACAAAAAAATATAATAACACATCAAAAATCAATTAAGATTACACGAAAATTTCGAAACAAACTATCAAAAAACACAAAACATATGTTTCCTTCCATGAAATCTGAGTGGAGAAAAGTTTAGCATACTAAGAATGAAATCATACCAGATTTTTCCATAGAAGAAAAGCTTGTCTCCATGCATCCAAAGCTTTCGAATAGCCTCTGAGCAACATAAACCACAGAGCAACTGTTGACATCCCCTATATAAAAACACAGAACAAATATATACAGACATCGACCATCCACACAACCAACCTACAGTTCGGAGTGCCAAAGATATGAGAGGAATGAAATGAATGGTTTAAAATTGTATGTGGTTTTATAGACAAATGAGGCACTCATCGGTTAGCGTTCGTAGGAAATTTAAAATCAGTTACCGGAACTTCCAAACTTTTCTGCACATCAGAATAACAAGAAAGGCACTCTGCACGTCGGAATAACAAGAAAGCGAAGTTTGATAAGGATGTGGCGTGATGGAATGAACTACTTGATTGTGTGACGGTTTTTTAGGCATGCGCAGGGACCACATAATCGATGTGCTTAATGGAAAAAAGGATATCCAATCTCTAGGGAAGTTACATCGTTATTGGCCTTTTTGGCATTACATGCACAACGCAACGGTTACTTCGGAAATTTGAAATCTTTGATTGGCATTTCAAACGACATTTCAAACTGGCCAGGTATTCTGCCCTCTGGAATTGATTATGTCACGGAATTGTTGGTCTGACGTCAATTTTGACGACGATCAATCTGAAATAGCGTTTTTGAGACATACGCAGGGAGGGACAGGGGACCACGGAACCACATGCGTTTCATGGGCGTGTTACCAGATGATGGTACTCTAGAAAAGCAGATCCAATCTGCAGGGAAGTTATGTCGACGTTGCCCTATTTCGCAGGGATTAAATTGGAGCTGTAGTGAAATATTGTAGATAATTCTCCCGAATATTTAAACGGTGATATTGATTTGGGCAATGTTATTGGGATTCAATCGTAATAATGTTATATTCTATTTTTATAGATATATAAATTGAATTTAATGACTAAAATAACACTTCAACTAAACCACTAAATAACATTTAAACGAAACTAAAATTTACTTTGATATTCCCTTTACCTATAAATGTTAATTTAATTGTGAATTAACAAATCAAAGAGATCTATAAATTTTAATTTAATTGTGAACTAGCAAATTATTGACATTTCTTTCATCATGGTACATAAATACTTTTAAGACTAGGTATAATATATAACACATTAACTAGAAAATTAAAGCTCACCAAAATTATTGAAAATATAATAATATGTGAAATATCCTCAAAAACCATATGCTTGTGTAGGTTGAGGACTAATGCAAGAAGGATAGAATGTTCAAATCTATATCTTATAGTTTGATGAAACAAACAATGGGGATCTATGTACACATGCATTGGAGGATGACGTGCTCACAAGTGTTCTATATTACAGTGCTTGCTGCATTCCAGTGTTCATTTTTGTCTATAGGGCTAGATAGCCTGATGATGAAATTTTTGATCAATTGAGCACACCAAGGACAATGGGGTATGCAGACACCCTACTTGATTGATGTTCAAGCCACATGAGATGTCATGGGAAGATGGCAGACGATCAATAATTAAATCAATCCTTTCGTCTACCCCCCTTCACTTACTGTCCTTGCTATCAACAACACGATTCAAACATGCACTGGCAAAGCCCAACATATTTCAAATCTATTTCGTTACCCTTAACATAAGTTGCATGCCATGGTAGGATTCTGTTATAAGTGAACTTCTCCTCTAAAATTCATGTGTCCTTCCTAACAAATTTACATGTTGTGGAAAATTAAGTGTGTTGTCTTTTTTACGTATGCCTTACAGTTGTGAGCTAGAATGAAAAGTCCTCCAATGGTAAGAAATTGCTTGATTAACCAATCTATTTCTTTTGTCACATAGAACGGAAATGTGATTATACTTCTATAGTACATTATCAATGACAACTCTGCATACTGAGGACAAGATACTTGGGTAATAAGACTAAGCATGGCTTTCCTAATAAGAGTAAATATTTATAAGCTCATTTCCTAGCTTCCAAATTTAATTTAAATGGCATAGCTTTCTTTTATCACAAGTGAAAGCAATCAAGGGGAGGAATTTTTCATGAAAATAATTCAGGAAATACTTCGACTAAAAATAGATTTGAAATTATTATCATTATGAAGTTAAGATTACAGAATTGCATGAGTGAACTCTTTCTAACTAAATGACTTTGTACATTGGAAGACTATGTAGACTAAATATGGGAGTTAAAAAAAAAAACATGGAAAATACCTATTAGTAGTGGGAGGTATTGGTTGTATTGATGAAGATTGCACATGTTTTATTCGGTACATTGAATGTGTAAAAAAAAATACCAAAACATGTTGATAAATATGCCATCATTTCGTTGATGACAACGATATTGTTTTCAGAGTAGTCTGCATACTTATTTAAGTAGTCAAAACAAGTTTCATAGACTTGGGGGAACTTTGTGTATAAACAAACCACAGAGAAGAATGTGTACAGTTTATACGAATTATTTTGTTTTATGCATAAAATAGAGGGATAGGAATACTTTATCTTCGAAGTTGCAAATTTACGTTATGATGAAAGGAGATATTCATGATTTGATTACATGCCTATGTTTACATATATGTATTAATTGCATGAAGGGCCCAATGGCGTGGTTACAATGAGCTGCAGTGATATACTTACATGAATGGATGGATCAAAACTCTCACAATTAACCTGTGTTAAAAACTTATTAAGATGCTAGATATTCATAATCGAGCTTGAAGAATAAACACATCATTCTACGATATTGAATAAATAGTAATGAAAATAAATAATCAACATGTTATTTGTTGTGTGATTAATGAAGTGGTTGTTTTTATTGTGCCTACTTATTGAATTAAGTGAAGGTTTAAATTATACTTATTATATGTGGTGGAAGTTTGTCAAAACTTAAATTATTGTTGAATGATCTTAAATCGGTCTAAAATACTTTCACTCTTCAATGATTCATAGTAGAGCGGGAAAAATAAACAAGTTTAAAGTATGGTTATTTTATAGAAGGAGTAAATGAATTGGATAACTGGTAATACATCTGTAAGAAGGATATATATATCATTTAGGAATGAGAGGGTTCAAATATTAAATGCCTCCACATAAGAGGAGTAAATCATATAACAAGCTCAGGAAAAAGTGAAATAATGTTTATGCCATAATGTTTATGCATATAGAGATCTTGAAATATTAAGGGAAGAAGTGATGAGACCTATGAAATAGAAAGTTAAGTGTTTTCTTTCCATAGATCATGGAGAACATGAGGAAAAATAAAAAATTTAAGTATATAAATGGAAACTATATAAATCAGCTGGTAAGACGTCCTTGCCATACTATCAACATTAACATATGCTGATGGCTACTTAAGTGGGTTCCACTATAGAAAATATTCTAGAGGGTTTATTTAATAAAAGTTCCGATGAAATATCATAATATCATGAAGTATAGGTCGTTGTATGAGACTATGTATTTGTAAAAATTGTCTTTCAGCTTAATATTTGGTGCATCTACATCTAATGATACAATCCATTTTGGAATGTAACTTTGTCACTAGGGAAAATTCTATTGAAGTGAACTTAACCTTACCAGGTTATTATATTGAGTAACATATGCATATTTCATTGGACATGCATAGTTTTGACCTATATGTGTCTTTGAGTAAAACAATATCTAAATAATTGTAACTATAATAAATTATAAGCACAAATTATATGTTCAAATCTAGACTAAACTAGGGTCACAGTTGTGAAGAATGTGCAAACATGCAATACAAATTATTGTATGCATGAAGACATCATACATGCATAATTGTATGACCTTCATAAGTAGGTCAATGGGACAGTCACCCAAAAGTACCAATACATAATGGAAGTGTAAAAGAATCTCCTAAGGATCGCGATTAATATTATTAAGACAATATTAAGTACAAGTTCAAGGACACATTCGTAAGTTTACTCAAATTCCAATGTGTCAACTCAACGCATGTAACCTCAAACTTCACAATATTGATGTTCATCTCCATCCAGGTATAGATGGGGTTTTGCTGATATCTTACAAATAGAAGGATTTCAAATCTAGAGCAAGAAAAGGATACTTTTAGTAAAAGGATTATAGATCTTGCAAATGCATTTAATATGGGAAGCGATAAGATTAAAATAATTTGGGTGTATAAATAAGCTTTATGAAACATAAAAGACAAACAAATTAGAACATTCAAATGCAACCTAATGGCTAGTAAGAAGTACAATAGATTTAGAACATGACTTTTCCGAATGAGTTAACAAATTTTTGGTAAAGAAAAAGGATTTACATTAGTACAACTTATGATGATCTAATGATCTTAGGCTGGTAGAAAAATAATACAGACATCAAGAAAAATGCAACATATAGAATGTTTTAGACGAGGAAGAGAGAGAATAACAAATCATGCAAAAACTTGTTGCTAAATTAAGAAGAATATAACTAAAGTGGTACTAGTAATCAAGATTATTGTACACCAAATATATTGGGTATCTAATAAAATGACAAACGCATAATATGAAATACATATTTTGGAACACTGTTGACTATCTAGCAATCTTAAAGAAGTCTACATGTCTGATTACATTAATAGTGTTGTCTGGTTCTTAATGGGACTACATAGCCAGTACTGCATAAACAACGTACGAATTCATTTTAGTGAATTTGATAATTGATAAATGAGTTATATTCTCTTTCGGCTGATTGGATGTTAAATGAGGTGTTAACATATAAGTTCCATAGGATCACACCTTGGTGCACATAGTGCCTAAAAAAGTTAGATGGTGTGCAAGTGAATACAGTGTAACTTTCATTTATAACTTATGTACAGGAGGTGGATGTGCTTGCCTACTAATTGTTCAATTGGTTTTGGACATACACTGAATTATTCTTAGATAAGAAGGGTTGGAAGAATTGTAAAAATAGCAACAATAAATCTTATGACATGATTAGTTTACATATGGGATACTTTCGAGTACCAAACCATCATTTTCTTCGTTAAAGAGAAAGTTAAGCTTGTTCTTAGACTTCAAATTTCCATGTGAGACTAACTATAATAGTCAATAGTCTCCTTTATGACTAAGGAGAGGTCATATTCCAATGTTGTTAAAAACTTGTCTAAGTGACAGATGAAATCCCAAAACTCAAAGTTATGGGTATCATAAAGTTGCATTAGGCATGATTACTTCTGTGGTATTATTTTACTGACATTGTACTACAACCATAAGAAACATGCAAAGAATTGGCTAAATAAAAGCACTTGAATATGTTGACATAAAATTATTCACTCGTTGTGGAATTTGAAGAGGTCCACAAAATTCCTTATTCTACAATCGATAAATCAAGCAGGATTTGATCAAACTTGCGTAAAAGTAATAAATAAAGGAATTCTTTGCATAATACTAACATGGTTGAAAACATGTGGATGAAATATATGTCATGCAGGTAACATTATGGACATTGATATTAGGTACACATGTACAGGTGGTAATGTGTACAAATGGTACATATGGTATTGGTATGGATGCATGTATTCAATGATGGTATATTACATGTATAACTATGTGTGTAATGCACCCTATGTGTATGTGTGCACAAAGGCACTGGGTGATTATTTTTCGAGGAAACCAATCCAGAGTACATATAGAGGCAAGATAAAGTGGAAGCTAAAAACTGGTATTAGAAACTAAGGATAAGTATTCGTATTTTGCTTTAGTATTAGTATACATATGACATATGGTTATGCTTTATGATGGTTAATAATGAGTTTTGATTTTGACGGTTATGTTTGAGCTAACCTCATATGATATTTTATACATGTTGATTAGTCAATTGTGCTAGTTTGACTTTTTGTGAATAATGCAGGGAAACTGGAGGAAGCAAGTGTTCAGAAAGAATACAAAGGCATTGGAATAATGCATTGGAGCGACATGCATTTCTTTCATGACGAGAATCATAACTGGTAGTTACTCAAATAATGGTATTTTATATCAATATATGACATTCACTGTGGTAAACAAGGTTGAGTTTCTCCATCTAAAATATCTCACAAAATTGATAGAAAAATATGTTATAGCTGGCGATGGAAGGAGATGTGTTGTTATAAATCCTTTGTAACCGACATATATCGAAAGATCTGAATTAGATGGAAAGGCCATGGGAGCCTATAAATTCATAAAAATCTACTTGAGAATGAGGAAATTATATTGCAATATGTAGTAAGACACCCAGGATGGTGTACATTTAAGGCCAGGAGTATGTAACACCCCTCCATTGTATGTAAAAATATCCTAGCCTAAGCTAAGAAATGTTAGGTTTGATGTGTAAGAAGGAAAGTAAATACATTATTATTAAATAAAATAATTTAATCACTTCAAAAAATGAGACACCAAGGGATTGGATTCTTGCCAAATCCCATTTGTGAATGGGATGGGATAATTCCTTCATGATAGGACTTCTAGATCCAATTCCAGATAAGCTTAATTGATTGGAGAAAAATATTGATTAAGCTACTTAGATGGAGAAATATCATAAGTTAAGAAAAACATAAAAGGATTGCAAGATAGAAAGGTAAGCTTTTATGAGGAAAAGCCTCACGGGAGAGAAAGGCACACTTTTCTAGGAAAAGCATAGGCAAATGGATAAACAGATCCATAAAAGAAGGACGCTGCTAATGGAATCCATATCATGAAAGAGAATATTAAATACACATTTAATATATCAACATGAGGAAAATGATCTACGACAAGGACTCTCGGCTCAGGCTTGAACTGGAAGAAGTGATGAGACTTATGAAATAAAAAGTTAAGTGTTTTCTTTCCATAGATCATGGAGAACATGAGGAAAGATAAAAAATTTAAGTATATAAATGGTAACTATATAAATCAGCAGGTAAGACATCCTTGCCATACCATCAACATTAACATATGCTCATGGCTACTTAAGTGGGTTCCACTATAGAAAATATTCTAGAGGGTTTATTTAATAAAAGTTCTGATGAAATATCATAATATCATGAAGTATAGGTCGTTGTATGAGACTATGTATTTGTAAAAATTGTCTTTCAACTTAATATTTGGTGCATCTACATCTAATGATACAATCCATTTTGGAATGTAATTTTGTCACTAGGGAAAATTCTATTGAAGTGAACTTAACCTTACCAGGTTTTTATATTGAGTAACATATGCATATTTCATTGGACATGCATAGTTTTGACCTATATGTGTCTTTGAGAAAAACAATATCTAAATAATTGTAACTATAATAAATTATAAGCACAAATTATATGTTCAAATCTAGACTAAACTAGGGTCACAGTTGTGAAGAATGTGCAAACATGCAATACAAATTATTGTATGCATGAAGACATCATACATGAATAATTGTATGACCTTCATAAGTAGGTCAATGGGACTGTCACCCAAAAGTACCAATACATAATGGAAGTGTAAAAGAATCTCCTAAGGATCGCGATTAATATTATTAAGACAATATTAAATACAAGTTCAAGGACACATTCGTAAGTTTACTCAAATTCCAATGTGTCAACTCAACGCATGTAACCTCAAACTTCACAATATTGATGTTCATCTCCATCCAGGTATAGATGGGGTTCTGCTGATATCTTACAAATAGAAGGATTTCAAATCTAGAGCAAGAAAAGGATACTTTTAGTAAAAGGATTATAGATCTTGCAAAGGAATTTAATATGGGAAGCGATAAGATTAAAATAATTTGGGTGTATAAATAAGCTTTATGAAACATAAAAGACAAACAAATTAGAACATTCAAATGCAACCTAATGGCTAGTAAGAAGTACAATATATTTAGAACATGACTTTTCCGAATGAGTTAACAAATTTTTGGTAAAGAAAAAGGATTTACATTAGTACAACTTATGATGATCTAATGATCTTAGGCTGGTAGAAAAATAATACAGACATCAAGAAAAATGGAACATATAGAATGTTTTAGACGAGGAAGAGAGAGAATAACAAATCATGTAAAAACTTGTTGTTAAATTAAGAAGATGATAACTAAAGTGGTACTAGTAATCAGGATTATTGTACACCAAATATATTGGGTATCTAATAAATGGACAAACGCATAATATGAAATACATATTTTGGAACACTGTTGACTATCTAGCAATCTTAAAGAAGTCTACATGCCTGATTACATTAATAGTGTTGTCTGGTTCTTAATGGGACTACATAGCAAGTACTGCATAAAAAACGTACGAATTCATGTTAGTGAATTTGATAATTGATAAATGAGTTATATTCTCTTTCGGTTGATTGGATGTTAAATGAGGTGTTAACATATAAATGCCCTAGGATCACACCTTGGTGCACATAGTGCCTAAAAAAGTTAGATGGTGTGTAAGTGACTACAGCGTAACTTTCATTTATAACTTATGTACACGAGGTGGATGTGCTTGCCTACTAATTGTTCAATTGGTTTTGGACATACACTGAATTATCCATAGATAAGAAGGGTTGGAAGAAGTGTAAAAATAGCAACAACAAATCATATGGCATGATTAGTTTACATATGGGATACTTTCGAGTACCAAACCATCATTTTCTTCGTTAAAGAGAAAGTTAAGCTTGTTCTTAGACTTCAAATTTCCATGTGAGACTAACTATAATAGTCAATAGTCTCCTTTTATGACTAAGGAGAGGTCATATTCCATTGTTGTTAAAAACTTGTCTAAGTGAAAGATGAAATCCCAAAACTCAAAGTTATGGGTATCATAAAGTTGCAGTATGCATGATTACTTCTGTGGTATTATTTTGCTGACATTGTACTACAACCATAAGACACATGCAAAGAATTGGCTAAATAAAAGCACTTGAATATGTTGACATAAAATTATTCACTCGTTGTGGAATTTGAAGAGGTCCACAAAATTCCTTATTCTACAACCGATAAATTAAGCAAGATTTGATCAAACTTGCATAAAAGTAATAAATAAAGGAATTCTTTGCATAATATTAACATGGTTGAAAACATGTGGATGAAGTATATGTCATGCAGGTAACATTATGGACATTGATATTAGGTACACATGTACAGGCGGTAATGTGTACAAATGGTACATATGGTACTGGTATGGATGCATGTATTCAATGATGGTATATTACATGTATAACTATGTGTGTAATGCACCCTATGTGTATGTGTGCACAAAGGCACTGGGTGATTATTTTTCGAGGAAACCAATCCAGAGTACATATAGAGGCAAGATAAAAGTTTTAGCTAAAAACTGGTATTAGAAACTAAGGATAAGTATTCGTATTTTGCTTCAGTATTAGTATACATATGACATATGGTTATGCTTTATGATGGTTAATAATGAGTTTTGATTTTGACGGTTATGTTTGAGCTAACCTCATATGATATTTTATACATGTTGATTAGTCAATTGTGCTAGTTTGACTTTTTGTGACTAATGCAGGGAAACTGGAGGAAGCAAGTGTTCAGAAAGAATACAAAGGCATTGGAATAATGCATTGGAGTGACATGCATTTCTTTCATGACGGGAACCATAACTGGTAGTTACTCAAATAATAGTATTTTATATCAATATATGACATTCACTGTGGTAAGGTTGAGTTTCTCCATCTAAAATATCTCACAAAATTGATAGAAACAAATGTTATAGCTGGCGATGGAAGGAGATGTGTTGTTATAAATCCTTTGTAACCAACATATATCGAAAGATCTGAATCAGATGGAAAGGCCATGGGAGCGTATAAATTCATAAAAATCTACTTGAGAATGAGGAAATTATATTGCAATATGTAGTAAGACACTGAGGATGGTGTACATTTAAGGCCAGGAGTATGTAACACCCCTCCATTGTATGTAAAAATCTCCTAGACTAAGCTAAGAAATGTTAGGTTTGATCTGTAACAAGGAAAGTAAATACATTATTATTAAATAAAATAATTTAATCACTTGGAAAAATGAGACACCAAGGGATGGGATTCTTGCCAAATCCCATTTGTGAATGGGATGGGATAATTCCTTCATGATAGGACTTCTAGATCCAATTCCAGATAAGCTTAATTGATTGGAGAAAAATATTGATTAAGCTACTTAGATGGAGAAATATCATAACTTAAGAAAAACATAAAAGGATTGCGAGATAGAAAGGTAAGCTTTTATGAGGAAAAGCATCACGGGAGAGAAAGACATGCTTTTCTAGCAAAAGCATAGGCAAATGGATAAAAAGATCCATAAAAGAAGGACGCTGCTAATGGAATCCATATAATGAAAGAGAATATTAAATACACATTTAATATATCAACATGAGGAAAATGATCTACGACAAGGACTCTCGGCTCAAGCTTGAACTGGAAGAAGAAAGTGCTAGGTTGGGTTGTAGTGCTTGATTTCCAAGTGACATTCTTTAAGATAATCTGATTTGCATGGGATGTTCTATATGTTGTCTCCTTACCCTTTATGTTGTCAATTCATTTAGCATATGAGAGAATTTGCTTGAGTTTTCCTTGCTATGAGATGATTATATATGAATACATGTTACAATTATTGTACATAATGTAATCCAAGTTTAATTTAGTGAAGGAACATAATACGTGGGTTTTATGAAATAATTTTTATGTTGTCACATATTTAAACTTATGTGTCATCTCCGTTTTTAATATGGTAAATAATTATGCATGAGATACTATATATATAATTAAGTTCTAAGGCTTGAAAACGTATAACTTATGGTTCAGGTTATCTATGTTATGCATTATGCATTTTGGAGTGAATTGCGTATAATGAGGCTCATATTGCATAAGATATATGTCATTATTCCTTCGAATTTTCCCATATGATTATAAATATGATATATTGCAATGCTAGCTACAGTGTATTTATGCTAACTATTCTATTAATGTTTGTATGAAGTCATCAAAGTACTGAAATTCTGAATGGATAAGCTCATCATGTTGAGTGACCATGATTGATTCTTTCCTCCAAGTTGTAATGTATGCACACGAAATGTTGAAGGGTTTATTCATGTTGTAGTAAATAAGTCTATTAATGGAACCTAAAGGTCCACATCATGGATCAAGTAAAGCATAGTAGGTAGTTAGTGGTGTGATGCCTAGGGGGTATGTGACAAATAAATTTAATGAAAGTAAATTAATAATAATAATAATAATATATAATATTTTAACTTCTATCAATTGAACTTTGGTGAGTTGGGTCAACCACTCAAAATAAATTGAAATGACTATATATATATATATATATATATATATATATATATATATATAGATAATTAATATAATTCCATCATCTTCATTTTAATTTATTTATTTTCAAAACCATATTAACTTAATAACTAAGAGATTTAGATCTTAGCTATTTTTGTCATTCATCCTACTACCTAAATGAATTTAAAGATAAGATAGATTTATGTTAATTTTATTATATGGCATCCAATGATAATTAATTTTTTTTCAAAATATTGATTTCAAGCTAATCACATAAATAAAGAACAATATTAGAAATAAAATTAAGTGTTCAATGATAATATATAAGTCACTTTTAATGATAATATATAAGTTTTACATGTTCAATAAAATATATTATCACATGATGACAATATCTTAAATGGGAATGGGAATGTGAATTAATGCTCTTAGGAAAATTAATATTCTCAAAAGTCCAACATGAATCAATAACACATCTATATTGTTTTCTAATAAATTAGCTAATATAGGAAATAAATTTTATATTTAGATTTGAGAGCTATATAGAATAAAATTTAATCAGTAAAAATATTTAGAATTCATTAACATTCATTTTTAATCTCATGTTAATCTAATTCATCATCAAAAAGATTTTTTTATATATTATCAAAAAAATTTATCACCTACAACAAGGAAATATGAGGAATAGACATAGTGCAAACAAAACAATTCGTATATGGTTCCTTTCAAATGAAAATTACAAGCGACATAAATAGTTCTCATGAAATCTAATAGATTCCAAACAAGGAGAATATTGTTGAGAAAACTCTCTCAACAAAACTCCAACAACCAACAACTCAATCCTACTTATCTACTAATGTAAGCATAATTACAAGACCCTCCTTTAAGGATTACATTTACATCATTACAAAGATTAATACAAAAATTACAATTTGGTATTCACATGTCACAAATGTCTGACTGGTCTTCCTCGACATTTATACCTACTCTAAAGTCTCTCCAACAATTCTCTTTCCCCACCACAATTTTGGACATTTTCATTCAACTCATTTAAGATATAATCACCTCTAACCATCTTTGATGAAGTTTTTATAATTGATGCTTCTAAATATCCTGAAGGGCAATCTCAGCCTGTATGTAGTGGACAATTATCCAACTAACCTTTCTACGCACGTGGATCTCATAACATAAGTTGTAATTGATTCTCTTAAACCCTGAAGCACAACAAAAACAATCAATATATAACAAATTCATACAATTAAATTAGTGATGCATTCTATGGGCACCACGAAACATCGAGAAACACTAATTTAATTATATTCATGTCTTCATCCATTGATTTTACAATTTTAATAAACAATAAAAAAGTTAACAAATAAGACAAAACAAAAAACATAACAGAAAAACCAATCACATTCCATAATGACTCGTCTATTCCACTTTGCGCACTTTGAACAATTCTCTTCAAAACTGGTTCTTCCATACTATGTAGTTGAATACAATTGATGGAAAATCTAATGTCAATGAATAGTCATGCTCACAACATTCAGAAGGAAACTAAAGGGAGAATTTCACCAACGAATCCAAACCAACACCCCAAATATGAAAATAATATAACAACTATACTACTAAAAACAATTCATAATTGAAAGTCAACATTGAGATGTAGCGTCTTAGATTGCTTCCTTCCATGACCACAAAAAACTTCTTAAATCTAACATATTGACAAGAGCTCCCTTTCTTCTAGATTCAAGTATAGCATAAACAATAAGTCGAGTCATAATATTTTTGGAGCTTTTCGGGGCTTTTGTTGAAGCATCATGGCCCACTTCAGGTATCTTCAATGGTGATATCAAAATATCCAACCCAGTTCTTGAAATTGTAAACCACAACAACTTCATATTGGTGGAGAATTGTTCAAATCCCACAACATAGATGGACGAATCTCACATCTACCCTCGAAACATTCTCCAACTCCTAGGGAATCACGTGATTTCCATGATATAATCATAATTTTGGAGATAAATGAATAACTAACAATGTTTTGAACCACAAATGCACCTGATCTCAACTTTATTGAACAATTCATATTTTTCCTCTCTGTCCATTGATCCTCTATGCAGGAAATGACTCTCTCCTATGTCGTAGGATTTCATACTATTCTCCAGCCTCTCCGGATGTACAATTTCCATTGAAAAGTTCTAGTTTCAACTTCGCACAACCTGAGCTGATAACTACATCGCACTGTCTTTCGAATGGCCAACCCTTATTGTCTACAACTACTCCTCCAGCTGGACAAAAAAGGTTGGATAAACACACAACAATATAAACAGATTGATCTAATTTAAATTTTATTTATGTACATACTATCAATCCTGGCATGTTTTCCATCTCCCTCTGCGCTCCAATAAGAGATTGAATCCAATAAAAGCTCTCATACAAATAAATAAATATGAGGAATAGATATAGTGCACACAAAATAATTCTTATATTTTTCATTTCAAAACGAAGTTACAAGCCATATAAATAGTGTTCATGAGATCTAACAAATTCTAAACAAGGAAAATATTGTTGAGAAAATATCTCATCAAATATCCAACAACCAGCAACTCAAACCTACTTATATAATAATGTAATAATTATTCAAAATCTAGAATCATATGAACAAATCAATGGGTAAATATTAAAATATTATTTCACCTTCCTATTAATTGACATAACCCAATAATTCCATCTTATTTACTGATGTGTTAGAAAGAAGAAGAGATTTGGAAAGACCCTTTTCTAAATTTTAAATGCCTTTCAACCAAAATTCATATACACCCCAATATCTAAAAATGTTTTTGTAGTGAGGACATGAGTATTATTATTCGTTGAGAAAATAGAAATATTGAAGCAATTGAAAGTTGAAGATAGCATTCGCTAATATTTTTTCAAACCTCTCATCAAAGAATTTGGTTTCGAATATTCAAAATCTCACCCCTTCCTCCGAAGAGCTTTAAGTATATTTCATAATTAAATAGTATATTTCCATAATTATATTTATATGTAGATTCAATTTCATAATATTTTCAAATGTGTAAGTACTCCTCTCACCAGCACTCCTTGAATGTGTAGACAAGCGTAGAAACTCGTGATAACCAATATAAAAAAAATCTAAAAATGACATCAATGTCCTTACGATATCAAACTAAACATAAAAATATATATAATGAATTGAAAAACGCATGTACAAAATTCTTGAAAACATATAATAATATTTTTTTAACAAAAGGATATCATCGTTTTGACTTTATTATTGTTAACTTTATTATTGTTAACTATAAATGGTTAATAGCATATCTAAATTACAAATCTTAAAGAAAACAAATTATGGCTAAAAACGTTATCCAATGAAAATGGTGTTCATTTCTAACATTTTTTTCTCTTTTACATCATTTGACATTCCCAAAATATCTCAGAGATAGAAGTTATAGTTTTTTTTTTTTTCTTTCAAGAGGAAAAATTAATCCAAAGTGTGAATTCCCAATGAAGTAGAAGAGAAGTTTGTGGATATTTTTATATAAGTTCTATAAACAACTACAATTTATTTGAGGTATATTATATACAACATTTTAAGATAGATATAATGTTATAGATTGAAAACTTCTTAGATAATATTTGGGTTGGATAATTTGAAACATAAGGTAACTACTAGTGGTAGTTAAGGAAAGTAAATATTTTTTTTGGTTGGATTGATTTTTTTTTTTCTATAGGGAATATGTATCTTGTCAACTATCTGCATATTAAGAATTCCAACTATTGTGCTTTTTTTGTGGCAAAGGTATTAGAGTCTTTGTCACAGCGACAAGGGCTTTTCAAACATCATCAGTTAACTTTACGGGTTAGAGTAGCATTGACAACTATTATATACAGGAAGGGCTTGTTGCTTTCCAGTCAGACAAGTCAGAAGCATACAAGCGGAGAGATTATCAAATACATGAGTGTAGATGTTCAGAATGTTTCATGTTTCTGTTACTATATGCATAGTATTTGGATTTTCCCTCTTCAATTTGTTCTGGCCTTCATTATTCTATATCAAACGTTGGGCTTGGCAGCATTTTCAGGGTTGGCAGCCTCATTTGCAGTTATGTTGCCAAATTTCCCACTTGCAAAATTGCAAGAAAAATTTCAGGAGAGAATAATGGAAGAAAAATACAAAAGGATGAAGGCCACATCAGAGACATTAAAAATTATGAGGATCTTAAAATTGCAGGCTTGGGAGACAAGATTTCTTCGGAAACTAGAAATTTTGAGGCAGGCAGAATATAGTTGGCTACAGAAATATGTTTACGCATCAGCTATCACAACATGTGTTTCCTCTGTTGGACCAATATTTATCATTGTTGCAACTTTTGGTACGTGTATGCTTATAGGAGTGCCTTTGACAGCAGGTAGAATTATTTCTGCACTCGCAACCTATGGGACACTTCAGGGAGCTATGGGCATGCTTCCTGGCTTAATCCCTCAGATTGCTCAAACTAAAGTGTCAATAGATCGCATTGTGGCCTTTCTGCAGGAGGAAGAGCTGCAACACGATGGGGTAGAAAAGGTATCAAAGGAGTCAACAGACTTCGCGATTCAAATCCAAGGAGGGATATTTTCTTGGAATCCCGATTCCTCTAGTCCAACTATAAGAGGTTTAGATGTCCAAATAGAGAGAGGCATGAGGGTTGCAGTATGTGGAACTATTGGTTCAGGAAAATCAAGCCTTTTATCCTGCATATTAGGTGAAATACCAAAAATATCAGGCTCTGTTAGCTTAAGTGGTAGCAAAGCATATGTCCCTCAGTCTCCTTGGATACAAAGTGGGAAAATTAAAGACGTTGTTCTCTTTGGAAGGCAATTGGATACTATTAGATACAATTGTGTACTTGATGCTTGTGCATTGAAAAAAGAGCTTGAACTTTTTCCTTACGGGGACGAGACAGACATTGGAGAAAGAGGGTTAAATTTGAGTGGTGGAAAAAAACAGAGAATACAGATTTCCCGTGCTTTATATCAAGATGTAGACATTTGTATTTTTGATGACCCTTTTAGTGTTGTGGATGCACATACCGGAAAACATATTTTCCAAGTATGTTTCTCTTATCCTTTACATACTGTAGGTTTGTTGAATTAATTAGTTTTAATGTTTTGATGGAATGATGAAGCTCTACAGTAGCACTCTGTAATTCATTGTTCAGACTGGATAATATACATTGCTGGTTGTGCCACTGCAAATTCATGTCCATAAACATCTAAGGAATTGGACTTGCTTGTTATAGGAATGCATACTTGGTATTCTGGGTTCAAAGACTGTAGTCTATGTAACTCATCAAGTGGAGTTTTTACCCTCTGCTGACATCATTCTGGTAGGTTTGAATTTCTTTCATCCTGCTCTAGTGATATTAAAATTTTCAATGTAATTGGTAAAGGGACAGTGGGTTTATTGATCATTTATTGAGAGGAGGAGATAAGTGATCCATATTTTGTTGATATAAATGATATTCTTCACAGGTAATGCGAGATGGTGAAATTACTCAGGTTGGCAGATATGATGACATCTTACAATCAGGCACAGATTTTGTGGAATTAGTTGGTGCACATCAGAAAGCTTTGAAAGCTATTTCTGCTATGGAGAAATCTGAAGTGTACACATCAGAGAGATTTGTTGAAAGCTCATGTCGTGGAAATACAGCTGCAGTGAAAAATGTTACTTCCAGTGACACACTGGAGCAGTGCTTTGTTCAGAACTCAATAGATGAGAGGAAGAGGTTGAACCAGAAAACCACAAAGAAAGATTGGATAAAGAGAATAAAAATTCACAGCTTGTACAAGAAGAAGAAAGAGAGAGGGGCAGGGTAAGCATGTCGGTATACTGGTCTTACATTACTGCTGCATACAATGGTACTTTGATACCTCTAATACTACTAGCCCAAAGAATAAGTCAGCTACTTCAAATATGTTGTAACCTCTGGATGACATCGGAAGCCTCTACAAAATAAAATGAGAGTTCCCCTATGAGAAATTCCCTTTTCATTCCGGTTTATGTTGCTTTGACATTAAGCAACTCCCTGTGCGTTCTTGTGAGGTCTATGCTTCTTCAATTGGTTGGACTTAAAACTGCTAATCAGCTTTTCAGCACTCTACACAAGTCTATAGTTTTTGTACCAATGTCCTTCTTTGATGCAACTCCATCTGGGCGAATACTGAATCGGGTCAATTGACATTTATTGTTTTAATAGGCTAATACCTTTCCTGAGAGAGGAGGAAATCATTTGATTCTAGTGAGTCAGTAACAAGCTCTCTGTTTCTTGGCAGGCATCAACTGATCAGAGTGCAGTGAACACATTGATTGCTTCTCAACTAGGAGAATTGGCTTTTGCATTTATACAACTTTTGGGGATCATTGCAGTAATGTCTCATATTGCTTGGCAGGTCTTCATTGTGTTTATACCAGTGGGTGAAAGTTGTATATGGTATCAGGTATTCTCTATATTTCTCAATAATAATAAATACGAACTTGCAAATTTTAATTTTCTCAGAGGAAGATAAATTGGCGATAAAAGATTTTGATTTCTACTTCAAGGTTTGCTGTAGGTAGATCCCATAATCTGATTGAAAAGGATGTTATCAAATAGATTAAGTTGCATCAAGATTCTATCATGAGAACAATTTATCTGTATTTCTTTGTTTCCATGCTTTTGGGTTTTTATAGTAATAAGAGAATTCTTGTAACTCCTATGACCTTCCTTGCATGCAGCAATACTACATAACATAAACTAGGGAACTAGCTCGGCTTGCATCAGTTTGTAGAGCTCCAATCGTACAACATTTTGGAGAATCAATCTCTGGAGCAGCCACCATTAAATGTTTTGACCAGGAATTTCGATTCATGGAAAGAAATCTCGAGTTGATTGATATATATATATATATATATCTATATATATATATATATATATGAGACCTAGTCTCCACAATGTTGGAGCCAATGAGTGCCTTGGCATTCGGATGGATTTTCTGTCAAATCTTGTGTTTGCATTCTTTTTGGTGTTCCTCATTCGCTTGCCTCAAGATGTAATTAGCCCAAGTAGGTACAGAAGCACTATCTTGGCTTACAATTATTTTTCCTAAACTGATCTCAACAGACTAGACATATTCTTTATAATGAAATATGAAAGTAAATGAAATGGCACCTTAACAGGCACTGCAGGGTTGGCAGTAACATATAGTCTAAGTTTGAACATGGTACAAGCCTGGGTAATATGGTTCCTTTGTTATGCGAAGACCAACATGTTGTCAGCGGAGAAAATAATGCAGTATTCACGAATTCCCAGTGAGTCACTAGTGATTATAGAGAATTGAAGACCAAACTCCAACTGGCCATCTAGAGGAACGATAGATCTAACTGATTTGGAGGTCAGAACTCAATACAAATAGACTCCTTTTCATGCATTCAATGCTAGTAATTTGCATGTCAGTTCATCTATAAATTTGATCCATACAATCAGGTGCGTTATGGACCACATCTTCCGCTTGTCTTGAAAGGCCTTACATGCACTTTCCTTGGAGGCATGAAGGTGGGAGTTGTGGGGCGGACAGGAAGTGGCAAATCTACTCTTATTCAATCCATTTCTCGCATTGTGGAACCAAAAACGGGCAGAATTGTCATTGATGGAGTCGACATATCATCCATAGGCCTCCATGACCTAATATCCAAATTAAGCATTATTCCCCAAGAACCAGCAATGTTTGAAGGAACTATAAGAAATAATTTGGATCCTCTCGAAGATTGCTTGGATGATGAGATTTGGGAGGTTAGTTCTACTTCATATTCTATAAGCATTAGTATCAATTTTAGTGCCAATTATTCTTGCCTTGAAGAATATAGATATTTCCCTAAGGATCTTGTTGTAAGTTTATTATTTATGAATCTACTTCGATTTTGCTTGTGCTTTCAGGCTTTGGACAAGTGCCAACTTGGTGAGATTGTACGAGAAAAAGAAAAGAAACTTGATTCCTCATGTCTGTGTGTCTTTATCACATTCAATGGAAGTCCTGAAGGAGAAAAATAAAACCTTTTACAGTAGCTATTTCTGCTATTTGCTTTCCATCTTAGTGCTCATGTTTTGTTTATTTTTTGGTGTCCTTGAGACCTGCCTGGTCTCTAGGACCCCTTTTTTTTAGAATGAAAATTGAGAATCGAATTTAATGGAATGATCTCTTGTACAATGTTTGAGAATGGAGGAAACTGGAATGTGGGTCAATGCCAGCTTGTCTGTTTGGGATGGGCACTACTAAAACAAAGTTGGATACTGGTCCTTGATGAGGCAACTGCCTCAGTTGACACTGTAACTGATGGGTTTATTCAGCAACTAATTCGCCACCAATTTTCTACATGCATAGTCATTACTATAGCACATCGGATTCCATCTGTTATTTAGAGTGATATGGTTCTCCTATTAAAGGATGGTATAACATTTTTTAGTTGTTTATTTTCTAGTGTTTTGTTACAGTTACTATTTTTTTGGACACATTTCATTTTTAACTTACTTTGTATTTTCAACAACAAATTTTCTACATTTGCAAAACTTGTTTCAGAGTACTCCATCCAATAGATATCTTAACTAGAGCTTTGGACATTGGTCATATTGGGTTTACAATAGAATGGAGAAAAATCTTCATTTCCCTAAAACTCAAGCTGGATAAATGTACAATATAGAGATACAATATAGTAGACTATGAGCTACCATGTAGGCTCATTATTTCTGATAATATTCTATATTTAAGTCCTTAAGAAGAGTTCAATAACTCCTATCAGTGACTTTGACTGACTTTGACAGTTATGATTTTTCACTTGTTATATACGAATGGAGTTTACCCTTTTTCCTGTGTAACTTTTATCACTTCAACAAGGTAATCAAGGTAATATTGGAGAACTCTAGACAACTTGGATTTGTACAGGCAGTGTAGTTGGATGTAAGGTGCCTCTAACTAATTTGTCTTTTTTTTTTCCTGCTTTGATTCTATTATTTTGAGTTTCACATCTACATTTTTTTTGTTTCTATTTTAGTTCTGACCTCTATATGTAGTAATACTATGCCAATTCACATCAACATTTTATTCTCATTTCTACCAAACAAGCTATGATATACTTGTCAAGGTTCATAGGTCTTGTTATTTATAGGTCTTAATAATAAGTGATGGCTAAATGCTAATGTGTTTTTTTCCTTCATGCAATGAACCAACTCAATTTTATCCATAATATTTTGCAGTTATAAACTTTTAAAGTTACCTAATATTTCAATGAGTAAGAATTTGAGAATTCTACTATCTAACCGTCAAATATGCCCAAAAGAGGGAAAAAAAATATAAGAAAAAATGAGAGATGTACAAAATAGACATAGGATTTTTGTTCTTTAAAAGCAATTTATTTTTTATTTAATTATTTTTTTCAATATTTTTTTTTTTGTGTAATCTTTTCTTTTGAATAATGATGAAAATATTGGTTTGAGTGGTTGTTTTAACTAATATTCAGTTTAACAAGTTTTGTTTTGTTTTGTTTTTTTTTAATTAAAATTTTCAATATAAAAAAAGATATTCTATATCAACTTCAAAAAATCTTCTAATTCACTTAGTTGAGGAAAATTTTCATTTTTATTAGAGTTAAAACTTCACTTTAGCTATGGGAGGAACTTTCACACATTTTTTTTGGCACAAAAATTAAATATGTTCTTTTAAAAAGTTTCATACTCCATTAAATGTTTTAAATTCACTGTGATAAAAGTTCAACACATTCACTATGATAAAAGTTCAACACTGACTGACAAAACTATAAAGTTTCTTTTTTAAATGAAAAGTATAAATTGTCTTGTTTAAATGAAAAGTTGTGTCTTGTTTAAATGAAAAGTTTAGAATGCACGTGATTGATTATAAGAGTGGCTCTCAAAATAAAATTGAAACTTTGAAAACAATTCCATGAAAGTACAGGGAGTTATCTCCTTTGTATGAAAGTATAGGGAGTTATCTCCTTAGTTTAATGTTCTTTCCATTCCAATTAAAGTGTAATGAGGGACCATTCCAAACTTTCTATAGAATTCATACTATGCTTTCTCCCCCATTTAAGACTTTCTCATCATTACTAAGGGTTTAGGCTTTAGTGGAGTGAAATTTGGAACTTAAGACCATTGAAAGATCAAAAGTGTTAAAATTGGCAACTAGGGCTAAATTCCACCTTGGGACAATTCATTTGATGGAGATGATGATTGCATTAAATTTCACTTTATGAGAGAGACCAAAATTGATATAAAAATCATCGCATTTGGACAAGCAGAAGTGTGAGATTTTGAATTTATGCCCACACATGTGCAAATTGTTCAGGTTGGCCACATCATCATGGAGGCTCATGAAGCCCAATGGACATGACTCTTCACCCATGACCTCTCAACTCATTTGGCATCACCATCAACACTCGTATTCTTCTCTCTCGTACTCCCATTGGTTTGTACAACTATTGGGCTCTCTTTTCTCTCACACGTGTGGCATAAGTCAAGAACTGGATTTTAAGACACCTGAAGAAGTTTTCACTGGTAAGAAACCTGATGTTTCTCATTTTAGAATATATGGATGTCTTGTGTATTTTCATGTGTATGAAGAGAAAAGAAACAAGTTGGAAGCATCTGGGAAGAAAGGTATATTTGTGGGCTATAGTGAGAATTCAAAGGCATATAAAATCTATGTGCTTGGACAAAGAGATGTGGAAGTTAGTCATGATGTCACCTTCGATGAAGATATTGCCCTTGGCAAGACCCAAGATCTGTTATGAAACCAGCTCACAAAAAGATAGAAAAGAGAGATCCACGACTTAGAATTCAGCCTCTTCGAGGGGGCAACCTCCTTTACATTACATAAATGAACAATTCTTGGATAATACAAATGTCAAAACCTCCTTTCTATATATAGGAGTCTAAGGAGTCACCATGTAATCCAGCCGACCTAACAATAATAATATAAAGCCACAAAAATAACAATAGAGGGATTCTATGGGGCACAGAAATAACAATATGGGGGTAATAGGGGCACAACAATATAAATAAGGGGTATAACTACAATAGTAATGGGGTAATCACTAGTATTATAGGGACCCAACATGCCCCTCTCCTTCAAAAAAGTGTTGTCCTCAACGCTTGAGTAGTTCTGGATACTTCTGCATAAAATTCTCATCCTCCCATGTGGAATCTTCAGCGGATAAGTTCTTCCACTTGATAAGATACTCTGAAATTGATCGATTTCGTAGCTGTCGAGTTCTTGTTTCTGTGACTGCTTCTGGTTCCAATATAATTTTTCCTTCCTCATCAAGTTCTGGCAATATTGTTTGAATTGGAAGCTTGTCACCTATAACCTTCTTTAAACATGAAACATGGAAAACTGGGTGCAATCGAGAAGCTGCAGGAAGCTCCAATTTGTATGCCATAGTACCAATCTTTTGCAACACCTTGTACGGACCATAATACTTTGGTGATAATTTATTATCCTTCTTAGCTTGCTTTAGGGACATTTGCTTATATGGTTGTAGCCGTAGGAATACCCAATCACCTACATCAAAACTTCTTTCACTGCGATGTTGATCTGCCTGTTGTTTCATTCTATTTTGTGCCAACACGAGGTTATCCTTTAAGAGTTGGAGGACTTGTTGTTGATGTTCGATGTGATGTTCCACTGCCTGAACCTTAGAATTTTCTCTTAAATATGATGTGATGGATGGTGGTTGATACCCATAAAGTGCCATAAATGGGGTCATTTTTGTTGCTGTATGGAAGGAAGTGTTATACCACCATTCAGCCAGAGGCAACCATTTGACCCATTGTGTCTGTTTATCAGATACAAAGCAACGAAGATATCCTTCCAAACATTTGTTTACTATCTCAGTTTTCCCATCAGATTGAGGATGATAAGATGAGCTATGAGCTAACTGAGTACCAAGACAAGAAAATAATTCTGTCCAAAAATTTCCAGTGAAAATGGGATCTCTGTCACTTACAATAATCTTTGGGTTTCCATGTAGCTTTTGAATTGTTTCCATAAATGCAGTAGAAACTGTACTGGCTTTAAATGGATGTGATAATGCACAAAAGTGTGCATACTTGGTAAGTCTGTCAACTACCACCATGATGACACTCTTTCCCTCAGACTTGGGTAAACCTGTGATAAAATCCATTGAAACCTCCTCCCAACGTTGGCTTGGAATGGATAAAGGTTGTAATAGACCCGGTGTCTTAATTGTTTCAACTTTATTTTGCTGGCAAACCAAACATTCTGCCACAAACTTTTGAATATCTGATTTAAGGCCATCCCAAAAAAATTCCTTCTTAACCCTGTGGTAAGTTTTTAAAAATCCTGAGTGCCCTCCTAAGGGAGAAGTGTGCAATTCCATAAGAATCTTTTGTTTTAGCTGGGAATTCTTACAGAGGTATAAGCGATCTTTGTACCATAACGAATCATTTTTCCAGCTAAATGTATCAGAAGTACTGGAATCTTGTTGTAGCTTTCGAATAAGTGCCCACACTTCTTCGTCATTCTTCCATTCCTCCCTTGCTTCGTTTATCCAATCTGGTTGGATAATAGAAATGGCACACAACAATGCTTCCACATCCTCATCCTTTCTTGAGAGTGCATCTGCCACCACATTTTGCTTCCCTTTTTTGTAGATGATTTCAAAGTCATAACCCAACATCTTTGTGACCCACTTTTGTTGCTCTTCAGAGGATAATCTTTGTTCTAAAAAGTATTTAAGGCTATCATGATCCGTTTTTACCTTGAAGTGTCTTCCCATTAGGTAGGGTCGCCATTTCTTAAGTGCATGGAGTATTGCCAACATTTCCTTCTCATAAATAGCTTTGCTTAAAAACTTTCCCTTGATTGGACGACTTTCAAAAGCAATGGGTCTTTCATCTTGCATTAGAACAACACCAATTCCATTTCCTGAAGCATCACATTCCACAATAAAGGTTTTTGTGAAGTCCGGTGTAGCTAAGACCGGTGCTTGGCACATTGCCTCTTTAAGATGTTCAAAGGCCTTTGTTGCTTCCGGAGTCCATGAAAATGAATCTTTCTTCAATAATGTTGTTAGAGGTGCTGCTATTCTCCCATAATTCTTAACAAACTTGCGATAATACCCTGTCAACCCAAGAAATCCTCGCAGATGCTTTATGGATGTGGGGATTTTCCATTCCTTAATGGCTTTAATTTTGCTAGGGTCTACCTTAACTCCTTCATGAGATACAATATGACCCAAATATTCCACCTCCTGGACTCCAAAGAAACATTTGGATCTTTTTGCATATAATTGTTTCTCCTCCAATAGTTGTAGCACCCTGTCAACATGTTCAACATGATCCTTCCAAGACTTGCTGTAGATTAGTATATCATCAAAAAATACTAACACAAATTTTCTAAGGAATGGTTTGAAAATTGAATTCATCAAACCTTGAAATGTTGAAGGTGCATTGGTAAGGCCAAAAGGCATGACCAAAAATTCATAATGACCCTCATGAGTTCTAAATGCCGTTTTTGGAATGTCTTCAATCTTCATTCTGATTTGATGATATCCCGAACGAAGATCCAACTTGGTGAAGTAAATTGATCCATGCAATTCATCCAGTAATTCATCAATAACAGGAATGGGGAACTTATCTTTAATAGTGAGCTTGTTGAGCTCCCTATAATCTGGACACATGCGCCATGATCCATCCTTCTTGTGCACCAATACTACTGGAGCTGAGAAAGAACTTTGACTCGGTTGAATTATACCAGCCTCTAGCATTTCTGCAACCATACGTTCAATTTCACTTTTTTGGACATAGGGATATCTGTACGGCCTGATGTTTGGAGGAACACTTCCTGGAATCAGATGAATAGCATGATCATGATCACGCATAGGTGGGAGACCTTTGGGAGTCTCAAATACCTTGGAATGATTGTCCAAGACTTTTTGGAGATCTGGAGAAATAGATGATTCCAATGTGGAAACATCTAGCGAACATAATTGTGCAATTACACCTCTTTGCTCCTTTTTTAGAAGCTTTGTCATACCATTAGAGCTGATTATCTTTCCTGGTTTCCCTGCAATACCCCTTAATTCAACTTCCTTTCCTTCCGAAGAAAATTTGATGAAAAGTTCTTGAAAATTAAAAGCTATTGTACCCAAGGATTGTAGCCATTGGACTCCTAGTACAACATCAGCACCTCCCATTGGAATGGAAAGCATTGGGCTAGTCAATACATATTCTCCCATGGATAGCTTGATATTATGGCACTTTCCAGAGCAATTTATTGTTCCTCCATTTGCAATCATCACTTGACACTCTGGTGCTGGATATAGGAAGCAATTCAATTCTTTTGCTACCCTACAATGAATAAAATTGTGGGTGCTTCCTGAATCAATCAACACTATTACCTTTTTCTTCTTGATTTGTCCTTCTATCTTGATGGTTTGAGGAGTGGTAATTCCCGCCAATGCATTACAAGATATGGTCGGATTTATTTTTCTTCATCTAGGCTTTGTTCCTGGAATATATCCTCTTCTTTTGACCTTTCTTGCTCCTTTTCTTCTTCCTCTTCACAATCTATGTAGAATAATTTCTTCTCAGCACACTTATGACCTTTTGTGTATTTGCTATCACAATTGTAACAAAGCCCTTTTGCTCTTTTTTCTTCCAATTGTTGTGGTGTCAACCTTGTAGGTTGTGGAAGACTATGGGCAACAACACTTCCGTCTTTATAGTTGTGAATGGTATGCTTCCTAGTTGCCATAATTTTGCTTTCCATTTTTCTTGCTAACCTGAATGCCTTCTCTAATGAATCAGGTTCCCAAAGGCACACATCATGTTGGATATTATCCTTTAAAGACCCTATGAACACATCAATCCTATGCTCCTCTGGAATATCTTTTACCCTTATGTTCAATTTTTGGAACTCCTCAATGTGCTCCATTATTGAACCCTTTTGTTTGAGACTTATCAATTGGCTAAAAAAAGTGTTGCTTTTTGTATCCTCATAATGTGCTATCAATTCTTCCGTAAAAATTGCCCAAGTGATAAATTGTTTACGAGAACAAAGCCATTGATACCATACAAACTGATTTGGTTCCAAATATAAAGTTGCCATACGTACCTTTTGTGTGTTTTGCACATTATTGAGATCGAAGAATTGCTCCATCTGTAATATCCATGTGGCGGGATCCTTGCCATCAAACTTCCTCATATCGATTTTTGGAACATGGTGAGTCTTCGATCCAACATTAGAGTCTATGGAATCATGATTAACATTTCTTTTGTTCTCATCATGAGTTTCCTTTACTACCTTTTCACCATTAGTGACCCTTTCTTGTAGCAACTTCTTCAATTCATCCATCTTATCATCCATGCCATCAATTTTAGCGTCCATGCCATTCACCTTAGCTTCCATGCCATCCATCTTAGCTTCCATGCCGTCCATCTTAGCTTCCATGCCATCCATCTTAGCTTCCACGCCCTTTATCTTAGATTCCATGCCATTTACCTTAGATTCCATGCCATTTATCTTAGATTCCACGCCACTTATCTTAGCTTCTGTTAGCTTTTGTGAGCGTGACATTTGTTGCACTTGTTCTTGTAATTTTGATATATCATGTAGCATTTCTTCCTCTTCTTCATGAGTCATGCTAGAGCTTTCAGGTTCCTTACTAGGTGTTTGCATTTTCTTTCCTCGGGGCATCAGTTACCGATAATAATGCTTTACTATGCCCTTTGAATTCTGTTAAACCAAGCTTACACAAAAATTAAAAAAAAAACTACACACCTTTTTTCACTTTATAGAAGCCTGATATTGAATCTGATGTATCTCTGTAATTTCGGATCATCCAGTTCTGAAATTGCTATCTGTAGTAGCCTTCTGCGTCCTCTTTCCAATGCCACAAGTCTGAGCCAAATTGGATTCTCCAAGGAAGAGTTATGTGAAATCTCCCACAGTGACTTGCTTTTAGACTGGTTCAGTAGAGCAAACTTGTACGACGTGCCACGAGTCACTGTTTCAACCTTTGAATCTAAAACTCACCCACAAGAAACTACAGTCCGTCCTCTTTCTGTACCTTCTTACGAAATTTCAATCCGATCCTCAGAGAGAGAGTTATGACGATTTTCCCCAGGTCACCTGTTTTGAATGTAATTCAGGAGTCTGCAAAAAGCCAACTTCCTCAGATCATATCTCCGAAAATATCGCGCTAAAAGCTCTGAAATTTGGACCCAAAGTTCAGCGCCAATTCTTCTCAAATGGGTTTTTTTTGCGACTTCTGAAACGTCACAGAAAAAAAGTTATAGCGAAAATGCCACGATGACCTATTTGGAGCAGCGAAACCCTAGAATCCAAAGCTCTGATACCAAATGTTATGAAACCAGCTCACAAAAAGATAGAAAAGAGAGATCCACGCCTTAGAATTCAGCCTCTTCGAGGGGGAAACCTCCTTTACATTACATAAATGAACAATTCTTGGATGATACAAATGACAAAACCTCCTTTCTATATATAGGAGTCTAAGGAGTCACAATATAATCCAGCCGACCTAACAATAATAATATAAAGCCACAAAAATAACAATAGAGGGATTCTATGGGGCACAAAAATAACAATATGGGGGTAATAGGGGCACAACAATATAAATAAGGGGTATAACTACAATAGTAATGGGGTAATCACTAGTATTATAGGGACCCAACAAGATCTCCCCACTCCAAGGAAGGACAATAATGATGATCTTGTGGAAAAATAGGATGAACCTCCTTCAGATGAACCTATGCTTGATGTTGAAGGCCTAATGGATCCCATTGATCCACCACCTATTGATACCTATACCTCAAGGAAAATATATTTCTGGCTCAAAAATACTCTCGAAGATGTTGAAGGACATATCGCTCCAAGAGGGAAATTCTGTGAAAGTAAGAAGCCAAATAGGTATCAAGGGTACTTAGTTGCTATGAGTATTATTGTTCAATATGAGCCATGTATGTTCGAAGAAGCCATAAAACACCAATTTGGGAAGGATGCGATGAATGAGGAGTAGGAATCTATCATGAAGAATGATGTCTGGGACGTGGTTCTTTTACCCAAGGACAAGTCTATGGTTACTTCTAAATGGCCTTACAAAATCAAACATGGATTTGATGGGAGTGCTGAAACAGATAAGGCCAGCTTCGTTGCTTGAGGCTTCTGTCAAAAGGAAGGAGTGGACTATGACAAGATATTTGCACTGGTTTCCAATATACCACTATCCGATCTATTATTTCTCTCGTTGCCTCTCAAGGATGGATCCTACACCAAATGGAGGTTAGGATTGATTTCTTACATGGCTTGCTTAAAGAGGAAGTCTACATAGAAAACTTAAGGGGTTTGAAGTACAAGATCGAAGGACACACTTGTGCAGACAGAATGTTGAATTTAAAATCAATCCACATATTGTGCTCCAAACATCATTCAATTACCCTCAACAGAGTGTAGGTTAACCACACAGAAATAACCCTGAATTTGTGTGAATAAGAAACTTCCTCAAGGCCGAAATGTAGGTGATATGTATTTGCAAAAGAAAAAAGACTGGATTTCTTTCAAGTAGGTGTCTTTCTAGGCAGAAAAAAGATTGGATTCCTTTGTTGAACTGACTTGGCCATCACCACCTAAGTCATTTTGGGCATTTTTGGCCTTCTTTTTATTATTGTATGTATCAGTAGCATTGATGTTGTTTGCTTTATCCTTGAAAGATTGCCAAAAATAATGCAGTTACACTGGTAATGAACCTCTGACCCTGCGAACAACAAGATGACCATAAGGACCATGGCCATCAAAAAACCCCACAGAAGATTGAATCATCTGAAACAAAATCCTGTGAATGATAACAAAAGAATAATCAAAATATGAACTTTTTATTTTCAAATTAGGACAGATCAAAATTTTGCTAAAAATTGGATATCATTTGAACTGAAAAAGGAAAGGATAACTCTGAACATGAAAATGTCAGAACATTTCATTTATGAACTCTTGAGAAAATAAAATTCGCAGCATAAATGCCAATGTCCAAGAGTTGCATAGTAGTCCTTGCTCCATTCATTACTAAGGGTTAGGATCCATGTCGTACTAAATAGTGCATGCACATTGTTGTTAGGGCATACATGTAGATTGCATACATGTTACATTCGACATTCTAAATAAGTACCCTCTTACATGAGGAACAAAGTGATGTTTATTTTATGTTCAAAACCACCACCAAATAAGAGTAACTAATTAAAATATAAGCTACCAAACCAGTTTCAAATTTCTTGTAGCAGCTAACTACATAAAATTATACATATAAAAAGCTTACCATACAAGTACTTATCCAGAATAAGAACCACGTGATGACTGGTTATTTAGAATAAATGCATGAAGTAGACCCTGAGCTGAATGGGTTTGCTCTGGAGTACCAAATATTCAATCACTTCATATGATTGTGGTCTCACTTCAAGTAAGTTAACTTTTTCACTTGCTATTTGTAGAAGGTAAATAAGATCTTGTTGATGAATATACTCATGAGAAGAGCTCTGAGACGATGCAGATACAATAAAGGATTGACCAAATCAAATCAGAAACCAAGAAGATGGTTTCAACAAATGGACAACCAAGTGGCTTGTGCACATATTTAGAAATCACAATGTCTGCCACCATTGAACATTCTCTCTTGTCAATAATCCTAACAGGGAAATTTGAGCAACACCCTTCCCTGAGTTTGCGATAAGAGGTGCAATGGCATGCTCAGTTATGACAACTTCAACTGTTGTTTTAGTAACAAGCCCACCAAATGATCTGATACACACAATGAGTGAAAATGAGTCAATATTACCGAACACTAATAAGGATAACTTGAAACTACAACTCGAAAACTAATTAAAGAGATATTGATATTATCCATACATTCCAGGTCCTTTTGGCCCCCCTTGTTTTCTTGCTTTCTCTTCATACTTGGGTAGATTCCTTAATGATGTCAAATTTGCTTGAACTGTGCAACAATAAGATAATTGTTGGGAATACTTTCTGTAACCTAATTGTTGGCCATGTATGTATCAATGCTGTTAGACAGTAAAAAACAGAGTTTCCTTGATGTCAAATTTGATTGAACTGTGCAACAGTAAGATAATTGTTGGGAATACTTTCTGTAACCTAATTGTTGGCAATACTTTCTGTAAAATAATCTAATAAAAATAATAAATAATTTTCACAAAACCGCTATTCTTGATCATTTTTGTTGCAAATTCAATTGCTTGCCAGTGTTAAATACTTACAAATGGAAAAAATATAGGAATAGTGAAAATGATGAGCACATTTTTATCACAATTTGTGACCTAAAACCAGAGAACCATGTTTAAAATTTAAAAGTGATAGATTGTGAAGGAAATAAATAAAACATAATTCCAATTATAACAAATTAGCTGTAAATTTTTTTCTGTGGAATATTTATTTGGATAATGAAAAAGGCAATATGGGAGATTCCAATCACGTTCCAAGGCATTTTTTAAAATGTGGATGTGACAAAAGGTTGTTGTGGAAGGTGCTGTTTGTATATGGGAAATTTCTTGATCATTGTATATAACCCTAATGTTGATAGATATGTCTACTAAGTGGTTCAAGTTAACGGGGCATTGATTTGAGCATTCAATATATTTTTATTCTTTATCAAAGTATTCTTTTTTTGTATTTGTGTTCTTCAATTTATGCCTTACGGCGTTTCCTTTGCAACATCTGGTGCAAAAGTTAGTATACAACATTTTAAGATAGATATAATGTTATAGATTGAAAACTTCTTAGATAATATTTGGGTTGGATAATTTGAAACATAAGGTAACTACTAGTGGTAGTTAAGGAAAGTAAATATTTTTTTTTGGTTGGATTGAATTTTTTTTTTTTTCTATAGGGAATATATATCTTGTCAACTATCTGCATATTAAGAATTCCAACTATTGGCATTGGTACTTTTTTGGACTCATTAAATTTTCCCACAATATTTTAATGAATTTAGTGATTCGAAGCTAGCCACTTTGGTTTTTGGTCTATATATGGTACGTGAATAGAATTTGAAAATGATACATTTTAACATAATTAATAGCACATAGCTACATAATTTCCATTGGTGTGATGGAAGGATTTAAACAAATCTTCCAAAAAAAAATACTATATAAACAGATTTTTTTGCCATCATTGATTATTTATTGAAATTCATGACACAGATAATTTTCCTTTCATATATACCTCAACAACTTTGATTCGTTACTATAGTCATATATAATGGAAAGTGTATAAGGAATGATATTATAAATGTTCATATGTTTTTAAATGTTGACTATATAAGCATAACCATCAGTAGAGTATCAACCACAGCCACTTGTAAGATATATATATATATATATATATATATATATATATATATATATAAAATTCAAACAAAAATTTCTCGTAACATAAAAATATTAGCTTAGAATATTAAAACCAATACAACTATTTCATAAGTTCTATAAAGGGATCGATTGCGACATGTCTCTTGAGAATCGAGTACATATGACTCGAGAAGCAATTTATTCAACTAACCACTCGAGCTGAGATCTTTTGACCCACCTGCGATATTCTTACCAATGCTTCTAATACACACTTTTCTCATCAAAAGTGGATATGCACAATTGTAATTAAATGAAAGTATTAAATTATCTCACCAATTAAATTTAAGACTTTCTTAAGGCAACTAAATAACCAAATAATTATGTTAATGCCACAGAAGCTCTGAACTCTTTTCCTATTAGAGACAACAATATTGCAAGCTAAATTTTCAATGAATTTAGTGATGCTACTGTAGTGCATTCTCTAGTACACAGATATGATCATTACATGTTTATGGAAAAAGAGATTATGTTTAACCACATATGCATGACACTCCATATATATATATATATCTATATATATATATATATATATATATATATATATATATATATATATATATATATATATAAACAATCAATTATGAGTTAGCTTTTCCCCATATAAAACATGTTTGCATTTATATATATATATATATATATATATATATATATATATATAATAGATAAGGGTTTATTTTCAAAAAATTATCAAACATTGTGTAATAGAAAAATAATGTTTTCTAAATTAAAATATGAAAACCCCAATATAGATAATTCAAAATTTATATTTAATTGAAAACCAACCGAGTATCCCCAAACATATTGATATTCTTGAGGTCAAGGTCTTTGTAGATGTAGATATAATAGTAAAAGTAATTACAATCTCCCTATCATGTGGAGCTAGAAAGTTAAATATCTTTTGATTTATAATTTTAGGCAAAAGGGGATAAATATTTATTGTAATATAAAATTTAGAACCTACAATGTTGGTATCCTTTTGAAGTGGAAAATTTATTGTTGAATACATAAACCAACAATTTTATCAAGTTACATTCACATCTTTGTACCTTCTTCAGAAAACTTTCAAAGGTTTCACATAAGCTCAACAACTTGGGCCCATGCTATTATAAAGCTTACCTGATCATATTAGAATTTTTACCTCTTTTGCTACTACGTAAAAGGATTGGCCAAAAAAATAACATATACTAGGTGGGGAAAATGGTAGTGACTTATTAGCCTACATTAATTTCTTGTGCATGTTTATATTGTGTCCACTTTCGATTTTGATCTATATAGAGATGAATAGAATTTCAAAGTAATATTTTTTCAAAATATTTTAATACCACATAGATACAAAGATTCCATTGGGGTGATGGACAGATTTACACAGATCTGTAGCAAAATATTGTTAAATAAAAGGACATTCATTGCCATTATTTATGATTATCTTGAGATTAATATGACGCCAAGAACTCTCATTCGATATTTACCTCAACAACGATATATTCCTTACTATAATCATAAATCATGGCAAGCGAAAAATAAATGATATTATAAATGTTCATATGTTTTTAAATGTGTGCTACATAAACTTAATCATTAGTAGAGGATCAATGAGATCACCTTGTATGATTTTTTTTCATTTTTACTTAAACCAAAACAAAATTAGAGAATCAAGAACTTCAAAATATTCTCTTATGTTGTTACACAAGATGGAACTATTTAAAAAAAATCTACAAAAAAACTAATTACAACACGTCTCCAGAGAATTGAAGGCACTAATATTGAGAAAAAAATGGTTCACCTAACTACTTGAGCTAGGATCATTTGACACACTTTTCATATTATTTTATTTATTGATCTTCATATGACACCAAGAAATGGCATTCGATATCCACCTCAACAAATTCCAATTCCTTACTAAAATAATAAATCATAGCAAGTGGAAGATAAACTTTATTATAAATGTTCATATGTTTTTTTTTGTGCACTACATAAACCTAATGAACACTAGATGACCAACCAAATCCACTTGTAAGATTTATCTTTAGGGAATCAATAACTTTGAAATATTGGCTTCAACTATTAAACAAGATAGAAATATTTCAAAAATTTTATAAAGAAACCAAGTAGAACATGTCTCTAGAGAATATAAGGCACTCTACTCAAGAAACCAATTGTTCACCCAACTACTTGAGCTAAGATCATTTGACTAGATTTTAATATTTTTTGTTCTCAACCAAACAATTATGGGACTAACCAATAGAACTCATTTATATAACTTTATTTTATAATTTTCACATAATAGAGCATGTATCGGAGATTTGAACCCACCACAACTAGAAACACAATATGTGTCTCTATCGCTTGAAGTATACTCCTTCCACAGCTGATTGCCATATCCTTACTGAGATTTTGATACATACTTCCCTTATAAAAAAATAGATATCAAAATTTAGTAACAAAATGATGGTATCACATTTGGTCACCTATTTTACTTTAGATAAGCTTAAGCCAACAACACAACCAAACAATTATTTTATAAATATACAAGCTCAATAACTTTTCGCCTATTAAAGATAGAAATATTATATTGTAAAATTTCAATAACTTTAGTGGTGTCGTGGTAGCCCATTCTCCAATACAAATATTCAATCATTAATGCTCATAGAAAAAGTGATTATGTTTTCCTTTAATAAATAATTATAAATTTTCTAAAATGTATATTCTGCAATGGGAGAAGCCATATATAGCTTATATCTTAGAAATTAGGAAATTTTAACATTTGTTTCATATATATAATGTTAAAGTTAGCATATGTAAATTATTATTATACAAGTTGTTGTTATTATTATTATTATCATCATACAAAATAATAATACATAATAATAAAATTAATGCAAGTACATTAATAACAATAATTATAATAATAGTATATCATCTTGTCACTTATACCAATTTAACTTTGCTGAGGAGGATCAACCACCCAAAATAAATTGAAATGACCCCACACACACATATAATTAATTAATTCCATCATATCTATTTTATTTACGTATTTTTAAAACCATATTAACCTAATAACTAAGAATTTAGATCATGACTATTTTTTGGCTCATATTACTACCTAAGTGAAATTAAATTTAAGATCAATTTATGTTAATTTTATTATATGACATCCTAACATAATGAAAAAAATTGGGAAAATTAATTTTAAGCTAATAACATAACAAAAGAATAATTTTGGAAATACAATTAAGTGTTCAATGATTTGCAACTTAAGTGTGTGTTTAGTAACTCTATTGATGTAGTAATATCCCATCCTCCAATAATATGTTTGGATAATTAGTTTTATATGTAGCCCATTATGATACATGTGTGTGTGTGTGTCTATATATATATAGTAGTCACTTTTAATGATGATATATAAGTTTTACATTTTTAATAAAAGATATTATCATGTGATGACAATATCTTAAATGGGAATGTGAATTAATGCTCTTAGGAAAAGTAAGGTTCCAAAAAGTTGAGTGTGAATCAATGATACATCTATAATTGTTTTCTAAGAAATGAGCTAATATAGGAAACAAATTTTATATTTTAATTTGAGAGCTATCTAGAAGAACATTTAATTGATAACAATATTTAGAATTGGGTCACATTCATTTTTAATCTCATGTTAATCTAATTCATCATCCATTTTTTTGATAGCTTATCAAAAAGTTTTTATAACCTAGAACCAGGAAATATGAGGATTAGACATAGTGCACACAAAAAAAATCGTATATTGCTCATTTCGAAGCCAAATTACAAGATGGATAGATAGTGCCCATGAAATCCAACAGATTCCAAACAAGGAGAATATTGTTCAGAAAATATCTCAACAAAACTCCAAAAACCAACAACTCAATCATACCTATTTACTAAGGTAAGCATTATTCCAAATCCACCATGTAATGATTACATTTACATCATTACATATATATATAAAATTGACGATTTACAATTAGCATGTCAGATCTGTATAACTGGTCTTCCTTGAAATTTATACCCATTCTAAAGTCTCTTGGACAACGCCCTTTCCACCAACACAATTTTCGAGCTTCTCATTCAACTCATTTAAGACATAATTACCTCTAACCATCTTAATGAACTTTGTATAATTGATTCTCCTAAATATCCCGAAGGACAATCTTGATACTGGACTGTATCCAGAAGTCAATTATGCAACTGACCTTTCTACACAAATGGATCTCATTACAATACCTGTAATTGATTCTCTTGAACCCCGAAGCACAACAAGAACCACCGATATATATCAAATTCATACAATTAACTTAGTGATGTGTTCTATGGACACTAAAGAATGTCGAGAACTACTAATTTAATTATATTCCTCTATTCATCAATTTTTTTAACTTTTTAGAAAAAAAGAAACAACCTAACAAACAGGACAAAGAAAAACCCATAACAATAAATCTAATCACATTCCATAACGACTCTCATTTATTCCACTCTGCGCAATTTGAACAATGCTCTTCAAACCTAGTCCTCCATAATTTGTAGTTGAAGAAAATTGATTGAAAAAATAATGCCGATAAATATTCACACTCACAAAATTTAGAAGGAACTAAAGGGGGGATTACACCAACAAATCCAAACCAATTCCCCAAATGTGCAAAAAATATAGAAGCTCTGTTGGGTCCCTATAATACTAGTGATTACCCCATTACTATTGTAGTTATACCCCTTATTTATATTGTTGTGCCCCCATTACCCCCATATTGTTATTAATGTGCCCATAGAATCCCTCTATTGTTATTTTTGTGGCTTTATATTATTATTGTTAGGTCGGCTGGATTATATTGTGACTCCTTAGACTCCTATATATAGAAAGGAGGTTTTGTCATTTGAATCATCGAAGAATTGTTCATTTATGTAATGTAAAGGAGGTTGCCCCCTCGAAGAGGCTGAATTCTAAGGCGTTGATCTATCTTTTCTATCTTTTCTTGAGCTGGTTTCATAACATTTGGTATCAGAGCTTTGGATTCTAGGGTTTCGCTGCTCCAAACAGGTCATCGTGGCATTTTCGCTATAACTTTTTTTCTGTGACGTTTCAGAAGTCGCAAAAAAAACCCATTTGAGAAGAAATCGCGCTGAACCTTGGATCCAAATTTCAGAGCTTTTCGCACAATATTTTCGGAGATATGATCTCAGGAAGTTGGTCTTTTTGCAGACTCCTGAATTACACTCAAAACAGGTGACCTGGGGAAAATCGTCATAACTTTCTTCTGAGCATCGGATTGAAATTTCGTAAGAAGGTACAGAAAGAGGACGGACTGTAGTTTCTTTTATATATTTTTCAGAGTCAAAGGTTGAAACAGTGACACGTGGCACTTCATACAAGTTCGCTCTACTGAACTAGTCTATAATCAGGTCACTGCGGGAGATTGTGCATAACTCTTTCTTGGAGAATCCAATTTGGTTCAGACTAGTGGCATTGGAAAGAGGACATAGAAGGCTACTACAGGTCACAATTTCAGAACTGGATGATTCGAAATTACAGAGATACATCAGATTCAATATCAGGCCTCTACAAAGTAAGAAAAGGTGTGTAGATTTTATTTTTTATTTTTGCATAAGCTTGGTTTGAAGGAATTCAAAGGGCATAGTAAATCATTATTATCGGTAACTGATGCCCCGAGGAAAGAAAATGCAAACACCTAGTAAGGAACCTGAAAGCTCTAGCATGACTCATGAAGAAGAGGAAGAAATGCTACATGATATATCAAAATTACAAGAACAAGTGCAACAAATGTCACGCTCACAAAAGCTAACAGATGCTAAGATAAATGGCGTGGAATCTAAGATAAAGGGCATGGAAGCTAAGATGGATGATCTGAAGACAGATTTGAGGACATATTTGAAGACAGACATGGCAGATTTGAAGACAGATTTGACAAATTTTCTACAAGAAATACTTACTAATGGTGAAAAGGTTGTAAAGGAAACTCATGATGTGAACAAAAGAAATGTTAATCATGATTCCATAGACTCTAATGTTGGATCGAAGACCCACCATATTCCAAAAATCGATATGAGGAAGTTTGATGGCAAGGATCCCGCCACATGGATATTACAGATGGAGCAATTCTTCGATCTCAATAATGTGCAAAACACACAAAAGGTACGTATGGCAACTTTATATTTGGAACCAAATCAGTTTGTATGGTATCAATGGCTTTGCTCTCGTAAACAATTTATCACTTGGGCAATTTTTACGGAAGAATTGATAGCACATTATGAGGATACAAAAAGCAACACTTTTTTTAGCCAATTGATAAGTCTCAAACAAAAGGGTTCAATAATGGAGCACATTGAGGAGTTCCAAAAATTGAACATAAGGGTAAAAGATATTCCAGAGGAGCATAGGATTGATGTGTTCATAGGGTCTTTAAAGGATAATATCCAACATGATGTTCGCCTTTGGGAACCTGATTCATTAGAGAAGGCATTCAGGTTAGCAAGAAAAATGGAAAGCAAAATTATGGCAACCAGGAAGCATACCACTCACAACTATAAAGACGGAAGTGTTGTTGCCCCTAGTCTTCCACAACCTATAAGGTTGACACCACAACAATTGGAAGAAAAAAGAGCAAAAGGGCTTTGTTACAGTTGTGATAGCAAATACACTAAAGGTCATAAGTGTGCTGAGAAGAAATTATTCTACATAGATTGTGAAGAGGAAGAAGAAAAGGAGCAAGAAAGGTCAAAAGAAGAGGATATACTCCAGGAACAAAGCCTAGATGAAGAACAAATAAATCCGACCATATCTTGTAATGCATTGGCGGGAATTACCACTCCTCAAACCATCAAGATAGAAGGACAAATCAAGAAGAAAAAGGTAATAGTGTTGATTGATTCAGGAAGCACCCACAATTTTATTCATTGTAGGGTAGCAAAAGAATTGAATTGCTTCCTATATCCAGCACCAGAGTGTCAAGTGATGATTGCAAATGGAGGAACAATAAATTGCTCTGGAAAGTGCCATAATATCAAGCTATCCATGGGAGAATATGTATTGACTAGCCCAATGCTTTCCATTCCAATGGGAGGTGCTGATGTTGTACTAGGAGTCCAATGGCTACAATCCTTGGGTACAATAGCTTTTAATTTTCAAGAACTTTTCATCAAATTTTCTGTGGAAGGAAAGGAAGTTGAATTAAGGGGTATTGCAGGGAAACCAGGAAAGATAATCAGCTCTAATGGTATGACAAAGCTTCTAAAAAAGGAGCAAAGGGGTGTAATTGCACAATTATGTTCGCTAGATGTTTCCACATTGGAATCATCTATTTCTCCAGATCTCCAAAAAGTCCTGGACAATCATTCCAAGGTATTTGAGACTCCCAAAGGTCTCCCACCTATGCGTGATCATGATCATGCTATTCATCTGATTCCAGGAAGTGTTCCTCCAAACATCAGGCCGTACAGATATCCCTATGTCCAAAAAAGTGAAATTGAACGTATGGTTGCAGAAATGCTAGAGGCTGGTATAATTCAACCGAGTCAAAGTTCTTTCTCTGCTCCAGTAGTATTGGTGCACAAGAAGGATGGATCATGGCGCATGTGTCCGGATTATAGGGAGCTCAACAAGCTCACTATTAAAGATAAGTTCCCCATTCCTGTCATTGATGAATTACTGGATGAATTGCATGGATCAATTTACTTCACCAAGTTGGATCTTCGTTCAGGATATCATCAAATCAGAATGAAGATTGAAGACATTCCGAAAACAACATTTAGAACTCATGAGGGTCATTATGAATTTTTGGTCATGCCTTTTGGCCTTACCAATGCACCTTCAACATTTCAAGGTTTGATGAATTCAATTTTCAAACCATTCCTTAGAAAATTTGTGTTAGTATTTTTTGATGATATACTAATCTACAGCAAGTCTTGGAAGGATCATGTTGAACATGTTGACAGGGTGCTACAACTATTGGAGGAGAAACAATTATATGCAAAAAGATCCAAATGTTTCTTTGGAGTCCAGGAGGTGGAATATTTGGGTCATATTGTATCTCATGAAGGAGTTAAGGTAGACCCTAGCAAAATTAAAGCCATTAAGGAATGGAAAATCCCCACATCCATAAAGCATCTGCGAGGATTTCTTGGGTTGACAGGGTATTATCGCAAGTTTGTTAAGAATTATGGGAGAATAGCAGCACCTCTAACAACATTATTGAAGAAAGATGCATTTTCATGGACTCCGGAAGCAACAAAGGCCTTTGAACATCTTAAAGAGGCAATGTGCCAAGCACCGGTCTTAGCTACACCGGACTTCACAAAAACCTTTATTGTGGAATGTGATGCTTCAGGAAATGGAATTGGTGTTGTTCTAATGCAAGATGAAAGACCCATTGCTTTTGAAAGTCGTCCAATCAAGGGAAAGTTTTTAAGCAAAGCTATTTATGAGAAGGAAATGTTGGCAATACTCCATGCACTTAAGAAATGGCGACCCTACCTAATGGGAAGACACTTCAAGGTAAAAACGGATCATGATAGCCTTAAATACTTTTTAGAACAAAGATTATCCTCTGAAGAGCAACAAAAGTGGGTCACAAAGATGTTGGGTTATGACTTTGAAATCATCTACAAAAAAGGGAAGCAAAATGTGGTGGCAGATGCACTCTCAAGAAAGGATGAGGATGTGGAAGCATTGTTGTGCGCCATTTCTATTATCCAACCAGATTGGATAAATGAAGCAAGGGAGGAATGGAAGAATGACGAAGAAGTGTGGGCACTTATTCGAAAGCTACAACAAGATTCCAGTACGTCTGATACATTTAGCTGGAAAAATGATTCGTTATGGTACAAAGATCGCTTATACCTCTGTAAGAATTCCCAGCTAAAACAAAAGATTCTTATGGAATTGCACACTTCTCCCTTAGGAGGGCACTCAGGATTTTTAAAAACTTACCACAGGGTTAAGAAGGAATTTTTTTGGGATGGCCTTAAATCAGATATTCAAAAGTTTGTGGCAGAATGTTTGGTTTGCCAACAAAATAAAGTTGAAACAATTAAGACACCGGGTCTATTACAACCTTTATCCATTCCAAGCCAACGTTGGGAGGAGGTTTCAATGGATTTTATCACAGGTTTACCCAAGTCTGAGGGAAAGAGTGTCATCATGGTGGTAGTTGACAGACTTACCAAGTATGCACACTTTTGTGCATTATCACATCCATTTAAAGCCAGTACAGTTTCTACTGCATTTATGGAAACAATTCAAAAGCTACATGGAAACCCAAAGATTATTGTAAGTGACAGAGATCCCATTTTCACTGGAAATTTTTGGACAGAATTATTTTCTTGTCTTGGTACTCAGTTAGCTCATAGCTCATCTTATCATCCTCAATCTGATGGGCAAACTGAGATAGTAAACAAATGTTTGGAAGGATATCTTCGTTGCTTTGTATCTGATAAACAGACACAATGGGTCAAATGGTTGCCTCTGGCTGAATGGTGGTATAACACTTCCTTTCATACAACAACAAAAATGACCCCATTTATGGCACTTTATGGGTATCAACCACCATCCATCACATCATATTTAAGAGAAAATTCTAAGGTTCAGGCAGTGGAACATCACATCGAACATCAACAACAAGTCCTCCAACTCTTAAAGGATAACCTCGTGTTGGCACAGAATAGAATGAAACAACAGGCAGATCAACATCGCAGTGAAAGAAGTTTTGATGTAGGTGATTGGGTATTCCTACGGCTACAACCATATAAGCAAATGTCCCTCAAGCAAGCTAAGAAGGATAATAAATTATCACCAAAGTATTATGGTCCATACAAGGTGTTGCAAAAGATTGGTACTATGGCATACAAATTGGAGCTTCCTGCAGCTTCTCGATTGCACCCAGTTTTCCATGTTTCATGCTTAAAGAAGGTTATAGGCGACAAGCTCCCAGTTCAAACAATATTGCCAGAACTTGACGAGGAAGGAAAAATTATATTGGAACCGGAAGCAATTATAGAAACAAGAACTCGACAGCTACGAAATCGATCAATTTCAGAGTATCTTATCAAGTGGAAGAACTTATCCGCTGAAGATTCCACATGGGAGGATGAGAATTTTATGCAGAAGTATCCAGAACTACTCAAGCGTTGAGGACAACACTTTTTTGAAGGAGAGGGGCATGTTGGGTCCCTATAATACTAGTGATTACCCCATTACTATTGTAGTTATACCCCTTATTTATATTGTTGTGCCCCCATTACCCCCATATTGTTATTAATGTGCCCATAGAATCCCTCTATTGTTATTTTTGTGGCTTTATATTATTATTGTTAGGTCGGCTGGATTATATTGTGACTCCATAGACTCCTATATATAGAAAGGAGGTTTTGTCATTTGAATCATCGAAGAATTGTTCATTTATGTAATGTAAAGGAGGTTGCCCCCTCGAAGAGGCTGAATTCTAAGGCGTTGATCTATCTTTTCTATCTTTTCTTGAGCTGGTTTCATAACAAGCTCTGCTACTAAAAATAGTTCATAATTGAAAGTCAGCATTGAGATGTAGGGTCTTCAATTTCTTGCTTCCATGACTATAAAAAACTCCTTAAAGGCAACATATTGACAAGCACCACCTTTCTGTAAAATTCATGTGCAACGTAACCAATAAGTTGAGTCATAATATTTGCTGATCTTCTTAGGGCTTTGTTGAAACATCATGCTCCACTGCAATTATCTTCAATGGTGGTACCACAATCTCCAACTCAGTTCCTAAAACTATAAATTGCAACAACTTCATATTGTTGGAGAATTGTTCAAATACCACAGTACAGATAGATGGACCTCACTTTTTCCCTCGAAACATTTGATGGCTCTTGGGGAATTAGCTGATTTCTTTGATCTGATCATCATTTTGCAAATGAATGAACAATTTTCAAAGTTTTTAACCACAAATGCACCTGATCTCATCTTTATTCAACAATTCATTGTTTTCCTCTAGGTCCATTGATCCCCTATGCAGGAAACAAATCCCTCCTGTGTCGTAGGACCTGACAACAATCTATGACCTCTCCAGATGCACCACTCTCGTTGAAACATTCCAGTTTCAACTTCACACATCCTGGGCTGATAACTACATTGCACTATCTTTGGATTGGGAAACCCTTCTGTTCTCCAGTTACTACTCCAATTGGACATTAAAGTTTGGACAAACACACAATAATGCCACTCATAGCTACAACTAAATAATAAGTACACAATAGTCTAGTCTAATTTTACTTATGTACATAGTATCAATGGTCACATGTTCTCTGTCTTGCTGGGCCCTCCCATAAGGGATTCAAGCCCATACAAGCTCTGATACGAATAAAGAAATATGAGGAAGATACATAGTGCACACAAAACAATTTGTATATTGTTCATTCAAAAGACAAATTACAAGCCACATTAATAGTGTTCATGAGATCCAATAGACTCCAAACAAGGAGAATATTCTTGAGAAAATCTCTCAAGAAAACTCCAACAACCAACAACTCAACCCTACCTATTTACTAATGTAAGAATTATTCCAAGTCTAGAATCATGGGAACTAATCAATGGGTAAATATTAGAATCTTATTTCACCTTCATATTAATTGGCATAGCACAATAATGCCATCTTACTTACTTAAGTGTTAGAAATAAGAGGAGATTTGGAGGGACCCTTTTCTAAATTTTAAAATCCTTTGAACCAAAATTCATATACACCCCAATATCTAAACAATTATTTGTAGTGAAGACATGAGTATTATTCTTCCTTGAGAAAATAGAAAATTTGAAGCTATTGAAAGTTGTACATCACATTTTCTAATAGGTTTTGAAACTTCTATTTAAACCATTTGGTTTTGAATATTTGATATCTCACCCCTTCCTATGAGGAGCTTTAAGTATATTTCACAATTATATAGTATATTTCCATAATTTTATTTATATGTAGATTCAATTTCATAAGGATTTCAAATAGGTAAGTACTCCTCTCATAAACACTCCTTGAATGTGGAGACAATCGTAGAAACTCATGATAACCAATATAAAAAATTCTAAAAATGACATCAATGTCCTTATGATATCAAGCTAAAGATAACGAAATATATAATAAATTGCAAAAAGAACCTCCAAAAAGCTTCAATGCATATAAGAATAATCTTAGCAATGTAAATGTTGAAACGGGAACTAATACAATTACCTTTTTTTTTGAGTTAGCAAAAAATTCAACTGATTTTGAAAAGTGTTGATTCTTTAAATTTTCCTATGTATCAATTATGAAGATTTGTTTTTAAATGTCAGTGATTTTCATGTTAATTTTGAAAATTGTTAATGTGCCATAAACCCCTTTTTTTAAAGGACTTATTTTCGACACTTTAAATTTTCTAATGTATTAAGTGTGGATTTTCTTTTTTTAAATAATGTGTATTTAACCATTTTTCAAATTCTCTTGTTCCTCTTCATGTTTTCCATCCTTAGATATTTGGTTTTTAAGGGTTTTTGATTTTTTGTTTTTGTTTTCCTTTGCACTATCTTTTTATAATGAAAATTTAATTTTTTTGTAAAGCTTAAAAAAAGAATAAAAAAAGAATATTTTGAGATTCTCATTTCTTTTTATATAATTTAAAAAACTCGACAGAAAATACACGTTTTGTATATAGATATAATTAAAAAAATATGTATTTTAGGACATTTTCGCTAAAATCCCACATTAAATATAAAAAAAAAAAAAAATATTGAAGATTTGAATGAAAAAAATCAGAGAAATAACAAATTTTGTGAATTTTATATAAAAAAAAGATGACATTTGAGAATTAAAAACTCAAAAAAAGATGTCTTTTAAGTAAAAGAAAAAAGAAAAATAAAAATTTAACATAGAATTTAAAAAAAATAAAAATCTTACATATAAAAAATTTAAAAATAAAAAATACAAAAGTTATAAAAAACCATTAAAAAAAAATTAACGTTGAAAAAATAAATTTAAAAAGTACAAAAGAAGAAAGAAAAGATATAAATATAAAAATTTTGACAATAAAAGGAATTATATATATATATATATAATATAATAATAATAATAATAATAATAATAATAATAATAATAATAATAATAATAATAAAAAGAAATGATATAAATGTGAAAATAATTGAATTATATATAAAAAATATAATCACTATAAAAATATATATAAAAACATAAAAGCTTGAAAAAAAAATAGCCTTTTTTTGGTTTCTTGGCAGGCTCAACTCGATTCTGACAATCGGGTGAGGGGCTTATCTGATGTTTAGAATCAAATGGAGCCTTGCCAGTGGCTAAAGGGGGCACGACCCTGGGCTGGCGGAGCTGCGATGGAGCCCTAACTAGGGGCTTGGCGGGGCATCGCCTTGTGTGGGCGAAGGTGCGTGCAACTCTGCCCACATAGAGCCATGGGCCTGCAGGCCCCTAGGCAGACTTAATCCAATTATGAGAATCGGAATGAGCCCGCCCAAGGGACCGAAGAGGATTTTTTTTTTATTAATTTTTTTTTTAATAATCATCTTTTGTTTTATAACTTTCTTTTTGTTTTATGGTTTTTTTCTTTAATTTTTTAATAAAAATATGTAGAGTTGTAGTTGACACAAATTGGTTAAAAAATTTTCCACCACCCAAGTGCCTCCTATGCCACTAAATCTCAAATCCAACTACATTAGGTTTCATAAACAATATTTAATTACATTTCTAAAATCACTTACGAAGTTTCTTTCCTAGATAAGTAAAATGGACAAGAGTACTATTCCAATAATAGATAGAAAAAGTTTATGGAAGACACAAAAGGAAAAAAATCCTCCAAAGAATTACAACAACTAGACAACTCCATATAATAAGTATATAGGTAGAGACACAAGCAAACCACAATAACTAATTCATATGAGAAAATATTTTAAATGGAACAGTAAAAGGATCAATAAACCAAATTGAATAGTGGCAGTGATAATTATTGACCTCTTAAAATAAATAGAAAACGGAAATGGAAAGAATATGGACCAATTTCTATATCACATGCATTAATTAGATGGTTATTCTTCTCTCTAACATCATTACTTCTACTATTTGTGAAAATGGTGCCAACCTCATTAAATGTAGGTTTTGCACCATTTTTAAGGCGATAATATTTCCCTTACTTATAGGAGTTTTTCTTACTTCGCAAGAAAGATCAACCTCTAAATATGGAGGAATTCCATCCTTATCTAAAATATGTTCCTTATTATCATCAATAATTTCTAACACTCATGTTCGTGTGATTGAGAAATTTTTTCATACCACCACATAGAAAGAGAACTAGGGGGAGAGTGAGTTCCTTTAGACTAAACCTTTATAAGTCCTATCCTAAGGTTTCTTATCCGAGCGAAGATCAACCTTTCATAATATAGAGAAATTCCTTCCTTATCTTGAGTTTTAGCATTCACATCAGTTCTCTTAACATTAACTATAATAGTCTTACAAGTCAACAACTTCACAAAGATCTACATATTACTTGGGAGATGAAGGACAAGCAGAAGGGTATGTTCCTCCAAATATTATAATCAACTACACTTCTATGATCTTCAAGTTCATGTATAGCGAACATCAACCTTTGATGATTTGGAGGAATTCCTTGTCTTGAGTTTTAGCTTTGGCATTATTGACAATCTCTGAGCTATCAACTTGATAAGTAATTTTCATCTCAGGTATAGTTTTGAGATCTTCATTCCACCTTCATAAGTAATTTTCATCCCTGGTAGAGTTTTGAGGTCTTCATGATTTTTTTAGTTAGTAATGTGAAATATATCATGAGGTAATTGTTTTGATGTTCATCTAAGTTTACTAGCCATTTTTTTTATATGGCTACGCTAATTCCCACCAAGATCAAAGACCTTTCCCTTCATTATAAAGATTAGGATACACATATTTTCACTTACCTTCTTTAAAACTTATTAAAAACCGTTTTGCAAATTTTCAAGATGCTACACTACATACATATTCCTTTGCAATTTAAAAAGAAAAAATGCTATTAATATCCAAAAAATTTATATAAATATTAGCTAAAATTAAAAATAGATGACCTTATATTATATGTTAGACAAACTCTCGAGTGCTTTGAATGCCCTGTTTCAAATATCCTAAAAAGAAATCAAAATCTTAAAACGAAAATTAAATCCACACTGAATTATAAATGTCAAATCCATAATAATGTGACTAGCGAAATGGAATAAATAAAAAATGGTAAAATCATGAATTGAAGCCCTATTGGAAAGATGTGTGTTGGAAAGATGTTTGTTTCAAAGGAAAAAAAACAAGCATTAATGGAAATAAACACCAAAAAAAACAAACAACTAGAAGCATTTGTCAAACCTAGAAAAAAAAAGCATCCACCGAAATTTTCAAAGAAGCGCGGATTTCATTGAAATTTTAAAAAGCATGAACTCTCAATTGAAGAGAGAGCATGGAACCCCAGAGGAAGTAGAGATGGTAAAACTCTTGTAGCCGTTGAAGGGAGCTGGGGAATCCCTATATTAAGTCTTATCATTTTTTGAGCATCCTCCTCCTCCTCTGTCCATATTGAGTTTGGTTATTCTTGTGTGCTTCGATGTATGTGTGGTTAGAGTTTGGGCCTATCTGGATCAAGGTTGTGTTTGAGTCAGTCATGGTTGTGTAGGATAGAGGAGGAGGCTAACAAGAGAAGGGCAGGGCAGGAAAGTTGAGTTGTTTAATAATTTTTTTGGGCTCATATAAATCAATTATCTCTCAAAAATGGTATGGATCAAATTATATTTTATGTGATTTTTTTTGTTCATCTCTGCTTTGATGTAAGAACTAATTCCATTTCATAACTTTGTATTTTTGTCTGGTGCATTGTAAATTATTGGATTGAATGTAGGGCTGATGTTGCTGTTGTTCAAAGCATCCCAATTAGCTCACTAAAGACGTGAAATCGAATCCCAATTCTAGGTATATAGAGATGGACCTGTATCTGTCCTTTTGATTAGTTTAAACATGGCGCTTTGGCCATTTTTACTGAATTTCGATTAAGTGTGTTTTTTTTTTAAATGACGAGTATTTAACAATTTTTCAAAATTATCTTATTCCTCTTCATGTTTTTCATCCTTAGAAATCTAGTTTTTAAGGGTTTTCGATTTTTTTTGTTTTTGTTTTCCTTTGCACTATCTTCTTATAATGAAAATTTATTGTTTTTGCAATGTTTAAAAAAGAATAAAAAAAGAATATTTTGATATTCTATTTTTCTTTTTATATTTATATAACGTTAATTAATATTTCAATACACAAAAAATAATTGTCACCAAATAATAATAATTTTAAAAGCTCGACAAAAAATACACGTTTTACATATAGATATAATTAAAAAAATATGCATTTTAGGATATTTTCACTAAAAACCCACATTAAATTAAAACAAAAAAAATTATTGAACATTTTAATAAAAAAATAAGAGAAATAACAAATTTTATGAATTTTATATAAAAAAATGATAACATTTGAGAATTAAAAATTGAAAAAAAGATGAATTGTAAGCAAAAGAAAAATAAAAATAAAAATTTAACATAGAATTTAGAAAAACAATAAAAATATTACATATAAAAAAAATTAAAAATAAATCGAAAACACGGAGCTAGGTCATCTATGGTTGCATACAGCCTCCGCCTACTCCCATTTTCCTGTCTGCATGGCACCTTTGAAACCTATCCCAGAGGTGGCCACAACCTCTGACCTGCAAGCTAAGTTCCCAACTCTTATCGACACCTGGAATCCGTCCAGGCCAAGACCCTCAATTTTGAAATTTGTCAAGAAACTTGAGGGATTGCAAGAAGTTTCCCTACCTCGAACTATGCTGAGAAGGGTTGCCTTATCTCTTGTAGAAAAAGGATTAATTAAGCAATTCACGGGACTCTGGCCATCCCCAAAGACAATTCAGAAATGGGTAGAAAGAAACTGGATGGATAAAATAATAGGAAAGATCTCTATCAAATTATATGGAAGGGGATACTTCACCTTCTATTTTGAGACAGAGGAAGACAAAGACCTAATATTCAGAAATGGGCCTTATTCCATGGACACCAGAGGGCTATATGTCAATAAATGGAATCCATATTTTGCCCAGAACTTGGCATTCCAAATGTTGACCCTATTTGGGTTCGAATGCCTCATCTACCACTCTACCACTACACTGCTGGGGGGTGAATTTGTCAAAGTGATAGGAAATGTTGCGGGAAAGCTTATAGACAGAAGCGAGCCAAAGGACAACATGCAAGCCTGTGCCAGAATCTATGTCGAAGTAGATCTAGGGAAAGGACTCCCTGAGGCATCAAACTAAAGGTGGACAACTAGATGCACATAAGGTAGCTGGATTACGAAAAACTTCCCTTGAAATGCAAGGTATGTCATGAATATGGTCATTTTCCTAATAGATGCCCAAAATCAATTGAAACTGAAGATAATGGGCCTGAACCCCAATGGGAACCTGTCAAAAAGAAAAAAAACAACCTTAATCAATCCATTAAACCTGTCCCATCCTCTTCTCCCACGCTCCCCCTTTCTGCTGGCCCTAAACTTCCTTCCTCATATGAGCCCATTCTGACATAGCCAGCCCCCAAAGCTTCCTCTCCCCTTTCCTCTAACCCTTTTAATGCTCTTTCTTCAACTGAAGAGGATCCTGCCCCAGCCTTCTCTCTTCTTTCCTTTGAGCCTTTCTCATAACCTTCTACCTCCATTCCTCGTCCTCCTTCATCATCCATGGAATCAACACCAGCAAGAATAATCACTAGAAATGCTGCTAAACTTGGACCTGGTAGAAAAACCACCAAACATCATAGGGATTAGGCAGCACAGAAGGACATTGCCATGGGGACACAAAATTCGATAGAATCTTTCATTGGAGGGCACTCTAACAAAGAAAAAGTACAAAAAGCAGCAGGGACCAAGATAGGTACTACACCTGCGTTGCCTCCATGATGAAAGATATCACATGGAATTGTAGGGGACTTGGGCAAGCCCTAAAAATAAATGCCCTGAAAGACATCATTAAACAAGAGAAACTTGAAATCATACTTCTTCAAGAAGCAAAATTAGGAGGAACAGACATGGATAGCATCATCATCAAAATCAGAAATTATCAAGGTGTAAGTGTATATTCCCGGGCAGCCTCGGGTGGTATGGCAATAATGTGGAATCAAATATTATGGAGACTCCTTGCTGCCCACAAAATGCAATATTGGGTAAAACTCAAAATGTAGAGTGTAAGAGAGGGAATAGAAATAATCATCTAGAACATATATGGGCCAAATCACTATAGGGACAAAGAAGTGTGTTGGATCACTCTTCAGGAGGATATGGAAAAAGAAGAAAATTTGAACTACATCAATGGAGGTGATCTAAATATGATCCTTCATGTGAAAGAAAAATAGGGAGGCAATTTTACAACTGATCCCTCACGAGAAACGCTGAAAAATATTATGGATGAGCATGATCTAGTGGATATTGCACCAAAGAATTATTGTTTTACTTGGAGCAACAAAAGACTTGTATCGGGGAACATAATGGAGAGACTGGACCACTTCATTGTGGTTGTATCGTTAACATCCCTTCACTCAACAACCACCTCCACCATCTTAGAATGTATTGCTTTTGATCACCAACCTAACACATTAGATCTCGGTTCACATCCAAATCTGGGACCTCTGCACTTTCGATTCAACACACTTTGGATCGATTCTCTAGAAGCAAGGAACATTGTGGAAAACACTTGGCACTAGCTTGTAGAAGGCTCACCAATGCACATTTGGTAAACAAAACTAAAAAATGCATGTAATGCACTCAAGATATGGGTCAAAAACTCATATAAGGAGCCAGAGCACAGCAAAAAAGAAATAAAAAGAGAACTGGTTGAGATCCAAAAGGATATAGAAGACCATGGAATGGACAGGCAAAAGCACGACAAGGAGAAAGGAATCTATAGGGAGAATTACAACAATAATAGAAAGGATGAAGAGAATTGGTGGATAAAATCCATAAATCTGTGGTTACACGCAGGGGACAAAAACACCTCCTATTTTCATAAACAGGCAACATTGAGAACATTTAAGGATGCCATCATTTAAATTCAAGATGAAGCAGGGATCATGCACAGGCCAAGCAGAGATAAAAGATGTTGCTTGACAACATTTCAAAAATAACTTATCGGAGAACACTGAGGAGGAAGATTAAGATGATCTTCTCGTACACACTGCAAAAATGATAACAGAGGAAATGAATTGTCCTCTAATTAAAGACATTGAGGAGGGAGAAATCATTAAGGTAGTTTGGACTCTTCATCCAGATAAGGCTCCTAGCCTGGATGGCTTCTCCATCAGTTTCTATCTCATATTTTTGGAGGTTATTTATCGAGATCTAATGAAGATGATACATTGGGTGCATCAGAAAAGGAATATAGGAGGCTGGACAAACTCAACCTTCCTAGCCCTTCTCCCCAAAGAGACCCGACCCCTATCCTTTTCTACATTTAAGCCCATCTCTTTGTGAAATTATTCATACAAAATTATTTTGAAAATCCTTGCTTCTTGCATCAAAGCATATCTTCCCTCCCTCATATCAGAAAATCAAGGGGCTTTCCTAGCAAATCGACAGATAACTAACTCTATTCTTCTGGTACAAGAAGACATTCACTCTAGTGTTGGCAGGTGTGAGAAAGGTTTTGTCTTAAAACTTGATCTAGCAAATGCCTTTGATGGAGTAAAGCATTCCCTCTTGTTCGTTGTCTTAAGAAAAATGGGATTCAGTGAAGACTTCATTTTACTCATCCAAAATTGCATCTCCAAACCTTGGATCTCTCCTTTAATCAATGGTAGGCCCTCTACCTTTTTTCAATCCACGAGAGGCCTAAGATAAGGCTGCCCCTTATTAGCCTTTCTCTTTATCCTCATGGAAGAATATTTCAGTATAGCTCTAGATCATAATCGCAGATGACACCCTGTTAATGAGAGGAGCCTCATTATAATAGAAAGAAGATTCAAAAATCTCTTTGAGAAATTCATGCAGTACTCTGGTGGGCAGATTAACCATCTAAAAAGCTCCATATATGGGTGGAATGTGACAGCAAACACAATACACAATATAGCGCAAACCTTTGGAGTCTCCTACAAGCTCAATTGGAGCCAGTTCAATTACTTAGGGATGTCGGTTTGCATTGGGCCCCTTAAGACACAGGTCTAGAATAACATAACTGATAAAATGAAGAAAAAGATACAACAATGGGGAACAACTTGGCTAAACCTAGATGGAAGGGTCATACTATTAAAGGAAGTTTTATCTGCTCTCCCCTCTATAATTTCTCCTTGATCCAGCCCCCTATTAGCATCCACAACAAATTAAAAAAGATTCTGAGACGATTTATATGGCAAGGAGGGAAGTCAGATAAGAATAAGTTTAGTCTTATCAAATGGAGGCAACTTACCACCAAACATGAAAGTGGTGGACTTGCTATCCACATACCCAAGTTGCTAAATGCATCCTTGGCTAGAAATATTGTTTGGTGTTTGATCTCTGGTTCACAATCATGGTGGATGCTGGTTCCAGAAAAAAAAATTGAACACAGCTAGACAACATCTATTGGATCATGACACCCCCAATAGACCCTATTTGCGCATATGGAAACTCTGCAAAAATGCCATTCCCTTTCCTCAAGACAACACATCCAAAGTGCCTCGTGGAGGTAGTAACATTAACATTTGGCATGACAAGATTATGGGGAAAAAGGCCCTCTCTGTTGATCACATTTTCCTCGCCTTCCAGCAGTATCACAAGGATCAAGGAATACACGGCTTAAACCAAATCTCCAGTTGGAGTAGAAGCAATGGGTGATGGATGGGATGGAATTTTTCCAATTCCCCTGCACATCTTCTCGATGCTCAAGTCAAAATGAAAGAATTGCTACATGGAGCAGCTCCCACCTTAAGGTATGAAGAAGACAAATTCATATGGGATCCTTTGGGAACTATTCTCCTTGATTTCATAACTATTCTCTTCATTCTTAGTCACAACCAGAAACAATGGCAATTTATGGAGTAATTTGAGAGGGGTGACCAATGTTTTTTTTGCTAAAGCTATTCTAATGCATCATATGGGAGATAGGAAAAGGATCTGCAATTACATAATCACCACATATGCTAGCCTTCCATCCCTCTTTTAAACTTTGCTTCAAAATTATTGTACTAGGTTTTGGTGAAGAGGATTGAGGGTTTTATAATGTTAATTGAGGAAGGAGGTTGACTGAAATCCATTTGTAATTAGGTTAAAATTATCGTACTCGGTTTGGGGGATTGGGAAATTTGTTCTGTTGAGGATTTTTTTTAATTTGTTGAATTGTGAAAGACATTGTCCACCCAATTTAAATAATGAATTGAGGAAGGATGTTAATCTAAGTAAATTAAAAATTAACTTAATCATCTGAACACCCAATGAGAAAAAAATAGCGAAATGTTTTGGTCAGATTAGCAATACAATCCAGTGTATTCGGAGACATGAAATTTTCTCCATTCACAATGGAATGTTCATAATGTTTGATCATGTGCATCTGCGGAATGATATCCTTCAATGAGCTAGGAGATAGGATGCATCTAGTAAATTTTGTCATAGTTGTTGACTTTATACACTATCCGGTGTGGCTACATTTTGTCGTAGAGTTAAGAGTAATACATGAAATAACAACAATTCATGTGTTAATTAATTTCCATAAGTATAAATGGAAAATTGGTCACTCTTCTATTTTTCCTAATTATTAAGTGTTGTAAATTATGTAGAAGGTAAAATTTTTATTTCATTATATGTTCCCCAAAACTTAACTTATCGTTAAATTCTCTTAGGATGGCACAAGGACTCTATACCATGAGCCATCAGGTAAAAATGATTTAAAATACTTTAAATGATAGACCTTGTTCATATTCGAATTTGATAAATGAACAAATTGTAGTGTATGATTATTGGATTAAAAATTTCGATGACAAATTCTAGGGATGTGGTCATCATGCGAGATAAATAGACATGGCAGTGTTGAAAAGAGTAATGGGGAATAAAGAAAGATGAATACTATGTTTAATTTTGTACCAATAGGTCTCTTCTGCCATACTATCACCATATTACTTTACTCATATTAAAATTAAAATTATGAGTCGCATGATTGCTATGCAAGGACATACCTTAACTAGAATGTAGATGATACTTATAAGATATCTTAAGGGAAGAAATGTTGAACTCTTATGAGGTAAATGGAAAACAGAAAAGATAAAATCACAAGTACAATTTCCATAGATCATGGTCAACACCAAGAAATATTTCAAATAAAAGTATATAGATGGACATAAATAAATTTATGGTTAATTAAGTGGGTTCCATCCTAAAACAAATTCGAAAAATTTTACTCATGGAAGACAGGTCCTAGTATGAAGTACGAGACTATGTAATTTTATTATTGTGATGATTGGTGCATCTACATGTAATGATGGAATTTATTTTTGATATGGTTTTGGATGAGTCTTGTAATTTACCCTTAGTAAAAAAATGTTCCAAATATACACTATTGTAGAGAACTAAATCTTACCAGGTTATTATTCATATATTCAATAGAAATATGTGTAATTAATTGAACATGCATATTTTAGAACATACAAGTTCTTTGAGGAAATAGAGATCTTAATAATTATAACTAAAGTAGATAAGAGGCAAAAATTATATTCCAGTCTAGAAGGAACTAGGGTCAAAAGTGGTGGAGGAAATGCACAAATGCAGTACCCCACATTGTATGCATGTTGGAAAAGACATCAATAAATTATGACTCTAAAAAGAATGTCAATGGGCCTGACACAAAAATTAAATCTAGTGTAAATATATAATGGGAGTGTAAAACCAACTGTTGGTGTTTCTCGATCTTCGCCCCTCCTCCGCCTCCTCCTCCTCCTTCTCCACCTCGCCCCCCCATCCTCCTCCTCCCCCCCCTTCTTCCTCCTCCTCCTCCTCCTCCTCCTCCTAACCCTCCACCTCCAACCACTCATCCTCCTCCCACCCTCCTCTACCTCCACCTCCGCCACCACCCCCTCCACCTCCTTCCACCTCTTCCTCCTCATCCTCTGCCTATGCGTCCCCCTCCGCCCCTCCTCCTCCTCCTCCACCTCCTCCTCTACCTCCTCGCCCTCCTCATCCTCCTGCCCACCCTCCTTGTCCTACCTCCCCTTCCCCACCTTCCTCCTCCTCCTTCCCCTCCTCCTACTCCCCCACCACCCGTCCTCCTCATCCTTGTCCTCTCCCCCTCCTCCCCGTCTGCCTCCTCTACCCCTCCTCCCCATATGCCTCCTCCTCCTCCTCCTCCTTCACCTCTACCTCCCCTCCTCCTCCTTTTCCCCCTCCTCCTCCTCTGCTTATACCTCCTCCTCCTCCTCCCCCTCCTCCTCCTCCTCCTCCTCCTTCACCTCCTCCTCCTCCTCCTCCTCCTCCTTCACCTCCTCCTCCTCCTCCTCCTCCTCTGCCTCCTCCGCCTCTCGCCTTGTGCCTCCTTCTCCTTGTCCTCGTCCTCCACCTCCCCCCCTCATCCTCCTCCTCATCCACCTCCCCCTTTGTGCCTTCTTCTCCTCCTCCTCCTCCACCTTCCCCTCTCCTCCTTCTACTCCTCCTCATCCTCCTCTGCCTTCGCCCCCTCCTCCTCCTCCTCCTCCTCCTCTGCTTACCCATGTCCTCCCCCCTCCTACGACTCCACCTCCAACCACTCCTCCTCCTCGCCCCCTCCTCCTTGCCCTCCTTCACCTCCTTCATCTGCCTCTGGCACCACCCCCTCCTCCTCCTCCCCTCCCATTCCCTCCTCCTCCTCCTCCACCTCCCCCCTGCTACCTCCTCCTCCTCCTCCTCATCCACCTCTCACCTTGTGCCTCCTTCTCCTCCTCCTCCTCCTCCACCTCCCCCCATCCTCCTCCTCCTCCCCTCCTCCTCCTCCTCCTCCTCATCCACCTTCCCCTTTGTGCCTTCTTCTCCTCCTCCTCCTCCACCTCCCCCTCTCCTCCTTCTACTCCTCCTCATCCTCCTCTGCCTCTGCCCCCTCCTCCTCCTCCTCCTCTACTTACCTGTGTCCTCCCCCCTCCTACGACTCCACCTCCAACCACTCCTCCTCCTCGCCCACTCCTCCTTACCCCCCTTTGCCTCCGTCGTCCTCCTCCTCCCCTCCCCTCCTCCTCCTCCTCCTCCTTTTCCTCTTCCTCCACCTTCCCCTCCCCCCCCTCCTTCTCCTACTCCTACTCCTCCTCCACCTCGTCCTCTGCCTGCTCGTCCTCCTCCCACCCCTCCTCCTCCTCACCATCCCCCTCCTCCTCCCCTCCCCCCGTCCTCCTCCTCTGCCTCTACCTTCCCCCCTCCTCTGCCTCTACCTTCCCCCCTCCTCCTCCTCCTCCTCTCCTTCTCCTCCTCCTCCAGTTCCTCATCCTCATCCTCTGCATCTACCTCCCCCCCACCACCTCCTCCTCCTCCTCCCCCCTTCCTCCACGTCCACCTAGCCCCCCTCCTCCTCTTTCGCATCTACTTCTACCTTTGGCCCCTCTTCCTCCTCCTCCTCCTCCTACAGCTCCCTCTCCTCCTACTCCTCCCCCTTCCATGACGTCCTCCTCTTCCCCTCCTCCTCCTCCTCCTCCTCCGCCTACACTTCCGACCCCTCCTCCTCCTCCCCCTCCTCCTCCTCAACATCCTTCTCCTCACCACCTCCTCCACCTCTGCCTCCACAACCTCCTCCTCCTCCTCTCCCCCTCCTCCTCTCTGCCTCCTCCTCCTCCCCCTCCACCTCCTCATCCTCCTCCTCCTCCTCCTCCTCGACATCCTCCTCCTGCACCTCTCCTCCGCCTCTGCCTACACCCCCTCCTCCTCCTCGACCTCCCCCACTCCTCCTCCTCCCCTCCGCCTCCACTGCTGCCTCCTCCTCCGCTTCACCCCCCTCCTCCTCCTCTGCGTCCCCCCCTCTACCTCCTTCTCCTCCTCCTTGTTTGCCTCCTCCTTGCCTGCCTCCTCCTACTCCTCCTCCTCCTCTGCCTCTGCTCCCTCCTCCTCCTCCTCTGCTTAGCCCCCCGTCCTCCCCCATCCTCCCCCTCTGCCTCCCCTCCGCCTTCACCCCTTCCTCCTCCTCCTCCTATGCCACACGCCCCCCCCCCTCCTCCCCCTCCTCCTCCTCCTCCTCCTTTGCCTCCCCCCACTGCCTACTTCTCCTCCTCCTTGTCTACCTCCTCCTTGTATGCCTCCTCCCCTTCCTCCTCCTCCTCTGCCTCCACCCCCTCCTGCTCCTCCTCTGCTTACACCCCTCCTCCTCCCCTCTGCCTCTACCCCCACCTCCTCCTCCTCCCCCTCCTCCTACTCCCACCCACCTCCCGACATCTCCTCCTGCCCCCCTCCTCCCTCTCCCCCTCCCCATCCTCAGCCTCCCCCACGCCTCCTCCTTCCCCCATCCTCCCGCTCCTCTTTTGCCTCCTCTACCTCTACCTCCCCCTCCCCCTCCTCCTCCTCCTCCGCCTCTACCTCCTCCTCCTCCTCCTCCTCCTCCTCCTCCTCCTCTTGCCCCTCCCCCTCTTCCTCTACCTCCTCCCTACCTCCTCCTCCTTGTCCTCCTCCTCCGCCTCTACCTCCCCCCTCCTCCTCCTCCTCCTCCTCCTCCTTGCCCCCTCCCCCTCCTCTGCCTCTACCTCCTCCCTACCTCCTCCTCCTTTTCCTCCTCCTCTGCCTCCCTCCTGCCCGTGCCTCCTCCTTCTCTTCCTCCTCCTGTGCCTCACTCCCTCCCTCCTCCCCTAGTCCTCCTCCCCCTCCTCCTCTTCCTCCTCCACCTCTGCCTTCACCCCCTCGTCCACCTCCTCCTGCCCCTCCGCTCCACCCCCGCCTCTACCTCTCCCTCCCCCTCCTCCTCTTTTCCCATTGCCTCCTTCATCATCTCCTCCCCTTCCTCCTACTCCTCCTCCTCCCCTATCGCCACCTCCACCACCCTCCCTGTCCTCCCCCTCCTCTGCCGCCACCTCCCGCGTCTCCTGCTCTGCCTCCTCCCACTTTTCCTCCACCTTTTGCACCTTCTTTGCCTCCGTCTGCAACCATGTAGCCTCCTCCCCTGCCACCCGCGTCTCTTCACCGTTGCATCCTCCTCCTCCTCCTCCTCCTCTACACATATCACCCTACCTTCCTTCCTCTCACTCTCTTCCCCACTCCCTCCCCATTGTCTCTCCCCTTTGTCCCCCTCCCTCTCCCTCTCCCTTTCTCTCTTCCCCACTCCCTCCCCTTTATCTCTCCTCTTTCTCCCCTTCCCTCTCCCTTTCCCTCTCCCCCATTGCCTCCTTCGTTAATTTCCCTTTACCCGACCCACTCCATCCCTCCCTCTTACACTCCCACTACCTACCATCCACCCTTCTACCCTTCATCTCCTCCCAAGACCATTTCCCTCCCTCACTCCCTTTCCCACATCAAATCTTTCATAATATCTACTATTATACTCAAATAATGTTAAAAAAAAGCAATATATCATTATATTAAATAAAGTTCACAAATCCAATAAACAAATATATCATGACTATTTTGTAAAATAAATGAATATAGTTTTATGATATATTTAATCTTATATTATAATTATTATTTAGTTAGATTTTTTTTAAATAATATTAAAATATTTATATACACAATAAGCCAATACTAATAACAATATATCCTAATAGTTTTCGAATTCTAAATATTAAAAAATAAAATATACAATATAATGAAAATATCATATACTCAATAATGAATAAAATAATTTATTTAATAGAATATCTATAATATATAAAACAATATAACACATTAGAATTATAAGAGATAAATGATAATATATTTAAAAACAATTATCATTGTCTTTGTAATATTACAAAACACCTTTTTTGAAATATCATCCCTAATATATCATCACGAATCTAAAATTTTTATATAAAATATGCAAATATTTATTGTGTAAAGCGTTTAAAAAGTCCTTTAAAATCTTGACTGGAGAAGAGTTTGTAAAAAAAAGAAGTGTCGGGTTTACAACCTCCCGTTTATACTCTCTAGGATGTAAGCTACTCATATTCATGGAATATGATTCTTTCTTTATCCTAAACGGTTGCTATGAAATGTATTTCAGTTTATTTTAACAATGAGCTGTTATTTACCGCAACGACATCGTTGGAAATTAAATTGCATGGTGAACGGAGAAGTACATTTTTTCCTGGCCATACGGCTTTGACGCCCTTAAAAGCTGGACTCAACAAGAGTTTATGACAAAAACAAGAAGTGCCTAAGTTTACAACGTCACATTTATACACTCGGGGATGTAAGTTGCTCATATTCATGGAAGTAGCTAGTCTCAGCTTTGTACAGCAAAGCTGAAGAAAAGTATAAATGAAAACATATAACATAGAAAGAGATTGGTAGAGATAACCCTGCCACTCTAAACTGCATGTTCCTAACATAGAAAGAGAAATTTCAGTGGTTTTAAGCCGGGCATAACGTCGGATACTTTAATTTGAACGTTCAAAGAAATAGTAACACAAAGCAACGATCAACACAAAAAAATTGTGGAATAAAAGTAAGATAGAAAGGTGAGAAACACAGGCGAACATACCGAAAATATGATATGGTACACATAAGTATTACATTTGTTATTGTTATTATAGAAAAGCTAAAGTATGACAGGGAATTGCATATCTATTTGCCTGTGTCCGACCAACTCTGTTTATCACAATTCTCCAAGGATGAAAATATGCAACAGCAGCTACCTGGGTAGACAAAAAAATATAATAACACATCAAAAATCAATTAAGATTACACGAAAATTTCGAAACAAATTATCAAAAAACACAAAACATATGTTTCCTTCCATGAAATCTGAGCGGAAAGCTCAAATCTGAGTGGAGAAAAGTTTAGCATACCGAGAATGAAATCATACCAGATTCTTTCATAGAAGAAAAGCTTTTCTCCATGCATCCAAAGCTTTCGGATAGCCTCTGAGCAACATAAACCACAGAGCAACTGTAGACATCACCTATATAAAAACACAGAACAAATATATATAGACATCGACCATCCACACGACCAACCTACAGTTCAGAGTGCCAAAGATATGAGAGGAATGAAATGAATGGTTTAAAACTGTATGTGGTTTTATAGACAAAGGAGGCAGTCATCGGTTACCGTTCGTAGGAAATTTAAATTCAGTTACCAGAACTTCCAAACTATTCTGCACATCGGAATAACAAGAAAGGCATTCTGCACGTCGGAATAACAAGAAAGGGAAGTTTGACAAGGACGCGGTGTGATGGAATGAACTACTTGATTGTGTGACGGTTTTTTAGGCATGCGCAGGGAGGGAGCGGGGACCACATAATCGATGTGCTTAATGGCCTTATAACGGCGTTACATGCACATCGCAACGGTTACTTCGGAAATTTGAAATCTTTGATTGGCATTTCAAAAGACATTTCAAACTGGCCAGGTATTCTGCCCTCCGGAATTGATTATGTCACGGAATTGTTGGTCGGACGTCAATTTTGACGGCGATCAACCTGAAATAGCGTTTTTGAGACATAAGCAGGGAGGGACCGGGGACCACGGAACCACATGCGTTTCATGGGCGTGTTAACAGATGATGGTACTCGTAAAAAGCAGATCCAATCTGCAGGGAAGTTATGTCGACATTGCCCTATTTCGCAGGGATTACATTGGAGCTGTAGTGAAATTATTGTAGATAATTCTCCCGAATATTTATAGGCTGATGCATATGAATTGTTTTATTTATCTGTTTCATTTTTCTTTCCCTTTTAAGCATGCCCCTTTTCCTTTTGATTTGGGCAATGTTGTTAGGAGTCAATCGTAATAATGTATATATATATATATATATATATATATATATATATATATATATATATAAAGTTAGTCACTAAAATAACATCTAAACTAAACTAAAATTTATTTTGATATTCCTTTTATCTATAAATGTTAATTTAATTGTGAATTAACAAATCATTGAGATCTATAAATTTTAATTTAATTGTGAACTAGCAAATGATTGATATTTCTTTCATCGTGGTCCATAATTGTTTTTAAGACTAATTATAAATAGATAACACATCAACTAGAAAATTAGAGCTCACCAAAATTATTGAAAATATAATAATATGTGAAATATACTCAACAAACCATATGCTTGTGTAGGTGGAGGACTAATGCAAGAAAGTTAGAATGTTCAAATCTATATCTTATAGTTTGATGAAACAAATGATTCAGATCCATTTAACCTTCTCAAGGAACTACCTCATTTTCCAAATCTTTAGCTAGAGTGAAGATGGAAGTTAGAGTAGTTCATTCATTAAAGATGAACTTCACAACACTTTGATACCATCACTAATGTGCATTACCTCATATTATACACTATATAGTTACCCCTTAACATAAGTACAAAAGAAGAATAACATGACCACCCATATATATGTAAGAACAATCAATAATTAGTTAGCTTTTCCCCATATAAAACATGATAACATTTCTATATATATATATATATATATATATATATATATATCCCTCTAATAGATAAGGGATTCTTTTCAAAAAATTATCAAACATTGTCCAATAGTAAACTAATGTTTTGTAAATTAAAATATGAAAACCCCAATATACATATTTCAAAATTTCTATTTAATTAGAAACTAACCCAATATCCCCAAACATATGGATATTTATGAGGTCAAGGTCTTTGTATATTTTTGAGGTAGAGGTCTTTGTACATGTAGAAATAATATTAAAAGTAATTACAAACTCCATATCATGTGGAGTTAGAAAGTTAAATATCTTTCTATGTATATTTTTAGCAAAATGAGATAAAGAGTTAATGTAATATAAAATGTAGAACTTACAATATTTCTATCCTTTTGAAGTGGAAAATTTATTGTTTAATAGATCAAAATTTTATCAAGTTACATTCACATTTTAAAAAGATTGGCCCAAAAAATAACATATACTAGGTTGGGAAAATGATAGTGACTAATTAGCCTACATTTATTTCTTGTGCATGTTTATATTGCTTCCACTTTTTCTTTCGGTCTCTATAGTGTAAATGAATAGAATATCAAAGTAATATTTTTTCAAAATATTTCATAGAACACACCTACACAAATTGCATTGGGGTGATGGAAGGATTTAAACACAACTAAACAAAAATATTGGTAAATAAAAGGATTTTCCTCTCTATTTTATATGATTTTCGGAGATTCATGACACTAAAAGCTCTCCTTCAATATTTACTTCAACAACTTCAAATTTCTTACTATAATCATAAATCACGGAAAGTGAAAATTAAATGTAATTAGAAATGTCCATCTCTTTTTAAATGTGCACTACATAAACTTAATGATTAGTAGAGGATCAACCGAATCCACTTGTAATATTTTTTTTTTCTTAAACCAAGACAAAAATAGAGAATCAAGAACTTCAAAATATTTCCTTTTGTTGTTACACAAGACATAACTATTTCAAAAATTCTACAATCAAATTAATTAGAACGTGTCTCCAGAGAATTGAAGGGACTGAGCTTGAGGAGAAAATTATTCACCTAACTACTTGAGCTAGGATCATTTGTCCCACTTTTCATATCCTTTTTTTCTTAAGATTCATATGACACCAAGAAATGTCATGTCTACTTGAATAACTTCTAATTCCATACTATAATCATAAATCATAACAAGTGGAAAATAAATTATATTATAAATGTTCATATGTTTTTTTATGCACTGCATAAACTTAATCATCACTAGATGACCAGCCAAATCCACTTGCAAGATTTTTCTTTTCTCTTTCTTAAATAAAAAAAAAAAACAATTAGAGAATCAGTAACGTTGAAACATTAGCTTAGACTATTACACAAGATATAATTATTTCAAAAATTCTACTAGCAAACCAAGTAGAACATGCGTCTGGAGAATTGAAGCCAATCTACTAGAGAAATCAATCTTCATCTAACTACTTGAGCTAAGATCATTTGACCCAATTTTTATGTTGTCACATCTTTAAACTTATGTGCTATCTCAGTTTTTAAGATGGTGAATAGTTATGCTTGAGATACTATATATATAATTAAGGTCTAAGGCTTGAAAATGTATAACTTATGGTTCAGGTTATCTATGCTATGCATTATGCATTATCGAGTGAATTGCATCTATCGAGGCTCATATAGCATAAGATATATGTCAGTATTCTTTCAACTATGCTTGTAGGATTATGACAATGATATATGGCAATGCTAGCAATAGTGTATTTATGCTAACAATTCCATTAATACTTGTATGAAGTCATCAAAGTACTGGAATTATGAATGCATAATCTCATCACGCTGAATACCCATGATTGATTCTTCCCTCTGAGTAGTAATGTATGCACAAGAAATGTTGAAGGGTTTATTTTTGCTGTAGTAAATACGTCCATTAATGGAACCTAAAGTTCCACATCATCGATGAATTAAAGAAAAGTAGTTAATTAGTGGTGTGGTGCCTAAGGGGTATGTGAGAAATGGTATTGGAGCTCTAAGTTCAAACATTTTTGCCTATGGGTCAATCCACCTCTATAAGATATAAATGAGTTGTTATTAGGTTCTATTACAATGAGTTCTAGAGTAGTGTCTTAAGGTGTTATAATTCATAACCATTGAAATTAAATTTTAAAACGATTTATTGGAGGTGGGTGTTGGAGCAATAATACACACACACACACACACACACACAGATATGTTATCAAATATATATGTTATGCTATATATATCTATTATATTTAAATCGAAGATAAGGTTGAACTAGGGTTGTGTAAAACGATGGATTTTTGTATGGAAAAACAGGGTATTTTACTGAGGAGTGGAAACTTCTATATTTCTTGTCAAAGCATGTAACAAATTGTGTTTCAAATTGCATGATGGTATAGATTACATGATTTAGAAGTTTTTCCTTATGACCAAACCTTCATCCTATCTAAATTACACAATACCAAGAGTCAAATAGGTACAAAATATCATGAGTCAACTCAAGCAAGTGTGTTATGGATGTAGCCAGCAAATAACATTTTGTGCTCCATGTGTTCATATAAGCTCCTTGTTTAATACGTTTTCTCATGTTCATATACGCAAAGATGCTTTAGTTATTAGAATTAATTCTCATATGAATGTGTATATTTTCAGTTTACACATTACAACTAAAAGTGAAATCATAATAACCAAATCAACATTAATAGATAACAGTTCTAGTGTTGATTTGAATATCTAAATTTACGATGTCCATGGAGGCACGAAGAAAATGTTGTGGACAATAACTTGATTTTGGAATTTGATTTCTTCGAAGAGATACCTAGAATATCATTCAGTCCAGACACCGAATCCATTTTTGTTGATATGACTAGTCATCCATTCTGTGGTCTCATTGAATATAGTAGAAGACATGAATATTTTTATCTTGATTCTTTAATATCAAGTTCGTTGATCGATTATTTAGAAAGGTAAATCACAAGTGTTGCTTAGGACAATGCATTAATTCTTGAGCAACAAGGAGTTTCCTGTATTAGTGATAATAGATGAATGTATTAGCTTGTTCTTGTGAACTATAGAATAGATTAACAAATATATGTGCCATATCTACATGGCCATGAACGATGCTAAATAAATCATATGGCGTCGAGTCCATAGAATTCACTTGGGGACTCCTACTTGTCTCCACGTTACATAGATATACGATACACCATAGAGACATTGACAAAGTACATAGAGACTCTCCACATTCTATATGAGTCCCACCTTGTCATATAGATCTTAGAGAATTGGAATAATTCGAGCTGGTAGGATCTAAGAAACTAAAGAATATTGTAGGAAACTTGTAAAAATTAATAGTTGAGGATATTTCCTCAAGTCTCTCCATTGGAGCGGTAGCTGTATCTGTTGCTATTTTCGTAACTATTGCGAAAAGAGAATCAGAGATGCCAAGAGAATTCACTCGCGAGAGATTTTTTCTTTCGGATAAATAAATATTGGGATCATATTTGTTGAAATGGTTCGTGCTTCCTACCCAACCTCATGAAGATGGTTTGAAACCCTTATAGTTCTCACTAGAATTCACTATACCTATTCGTTGGTTGAGGCAATTAGTGGATGAAGGAGGGAGCCTCAGTGAGGTAATACCTAAAAACATGTAAATCGATGTATAAAAGAAAAAAATGTTAAATGCTGGAATTAAAGCACAAGATGCTAGATTTAAAGCACAAAATTAATTTTCAAATTGATTAACTGAGGAAATTCATCTGTTTCAGTAACGCTACCCTCTTTGGTTGCCTTATCTGTTGAACTTAAGGCGATTGCTAATGGATTAGATTTCCACAAAAGCGTTCATATGATAAGGCCCATTTGGTGACACGCATAAAAAAAAAAATCAGTGGATTGTCATCCCACAGATTCTTCTTTTTTATTCATAAATCTAGAGTCATTTCTAGAATAGGAATAATCACACATAAGGAAAAAATCCCTTCAACATCATACCCTCCCTATGCATACTTACCATTTGAATGTCAGTTTAAAGAAAGAGCAAGCAAATTCCTTAAATAATATTCTTTGTTTGTGATACATCATCTATGTACGCATGCACTGGAGGATGATGTGCTCACAGGTGTTCTGTATTACAGTGCTTGCTGCATTCAAGTGTTCATTTTTGTTTATAGGGCGAGATAGCCTGATGATGAAATTTTTGATCAATTTAGCACACCAAGGACAATGGGGTATGCAGACACCCTACTTAATTGATGTTCAAGCCACCTGAGATGTCATGGGAAGATGGTGGATGATCAATAATTAAATCAATCCTTTCGTCCACCCCCCTTCACTTACTATCCTTGTTGTCAACAACACGATTCAAACATGCATTGGAAAAGCCCAACATATTTCAAATCTATTTCTCTACCCTCAACGTAAGTTGCATGCCATGGTAGGATTCCATTATAAGTGAACTTCTCCTCTAAAATCCATGTGTCCTTCCTAACAAATTTACATGTTGTGGAAAATTAAATGCGTTGTCTTTTTTACATATGCCTTACAGTTTGTGAGCTAGAATGAAAAGTCCTCCAATGGTAAGAAATTGTTTGATTAACCAATCTATTTCTTCTGTCATAGAGAACGGTAAATGTGATTATACTTCTACAGTACATTATCAATGACAACTTTGCATACTGAGGACAAGAGACTTGGGTAATAAGACTAAGCATGGTTTTCCTAATAAGAGTAAATATTTATAAGCTCATTCCCTAGCTTCCAAATTTAATTTGAATGGCATAGATTTCTTTTATCAGAAGTGAAAGCAATCAAGGGGAGGAATTTTTCATGAAAATAATTCAGGAAATACTTCGACTAAAAATAGATTTCAAATTATTATCATTATGAAGTTAAGATTACAGAGTTGCATGAGTGAACTCTTTCTAACTAAATGACTTTGTACATTGGAAGACTATGTAGACAAAATATGGGAGTTGAAAAAAAAAACATGGCAAATACCTATTAGTAGTGGTAGGTATTGGTTGTATTGATGAAGATTGCACATGTTTTATTCGGTACACTTAATGTGTGAAAAAAAAATACCAAAACATGTTGATAAATATGCCATGATTTCCTTGATGACAATGATAATGTTTTCAGAGTAGTCTGCATACTTATTTAAGTAGTCAAAACAAGTTTAATAGACTTGGTGGAACTTTTTGTATAAACAAACCACAGAGAAGAATGTGTACAGTTTATACGAATTATTTTGTTTTATGCATAAAATAGAAGGATAGGAATACTTTATCTTCGAAGTTGCAAATTTACGTTATGTTGAAAGGAGATATTCATGATGTGATTACATGCCTATGTTTACATATATGTATGACTTGCATGAAGGGCCCAATGGCGTTGTTACAATGAGCTGCAGTGATATGCTTACATCAATGGATGGATCAAAACTCTCACAATTAACCTGTGTTAAAAACTTATTAAGATGCTAGATATTCATAATCAAGCTTGAAGAATAAACACATCATTCTATGATATTGAATAAATAGTAATGAAAATAAATAATCAACATGTTATTTGTTGTGTGATTAATGAAGTGGTTGCTTTTATTGTGCCTACTTATTGAATTAAGTGAAGGTTTAAATTCTACTTGTAATATGTGGTGGAAGTTTCTCAAAACTTAAATTATTGTTGAATGATCTTAAATTGGTCTAAGATACTTTCATACTCTTCAATGATTCATAGTAGAACGGGAGAAATAAACAATTTTAAAGTATGGTTATTTTATAGAATGTGGGATGCTATAACCACAATATTAATGAGACATTCAATTGGATAATTGGTAATACATATGTAAGAAGGATATATATATCATTTAGGAATGAGAGGTTTCAAATATTAAATGCCTCCGCATAAGAGGAGTAAATCATATAACAAGCTTAGGAAAAAGTGAAATAATGTTTATGCATATAGAGATCTTGAAATATTAAGGGAAGAAGTGATGAGCCTTTATGAAATAAAATTTTAAGTGTTTTCTTTCCATAGATCATGGAGAACATGAGGAAAAATAAAAAATTAAAGTATATAAATGGAAACTATATAAATCATCAGGTAATACATCATTGACATACTATCAACATTAACATATGTTAATGGTTACTTAAGTGGGTTGCACGGTAGAAAAAGATTCTAGAGGGTTTATTTAATAAAAGTTCCGATGAAATATCATAAGATCATGAAGTATAGGTCGTTGTATGAGACTGTGTATTTGTAAAAATTGTCTTTCAAATTAATATTTGGTGCATCTACATCTGATGATGCAATCCATTTTGGAATGTAATTTTGTCATTAGGGAAAATTCTATTGAAGTGAAGTTAACCTTACCAGGTCATTATATTGAGTAACATATGCTATTTCATTGGACATGCACAGTTTTGACCTATATGTGTCTTTGAGTAAAACAATATCTAAATAATTGTAACTAAAATAAATTATAAGCACAAATTATACGTTCAAATCTAGACTAAACCAGGGTCACAGTTGTGAAGAATGTGCAAACATGCAATATAAATTATTGTATGCATGAAGACATCATACATGAATAATTGTATGACCTTCATAAGTAGGTCAATGGGACTGTCACCCAAAAGTACCAATACATAATGGAAGTGTAAAAGAATCTCCTAAGGATCACAATTAATATTATTAAGGCAATATTAAATACAAGTTCAAGGACACATTCGTAAGTTTACTCAGATTCCAATGTGTCAACTCAATGCATCCAACCTCAAACTTCACAATCTTGATGTTCATCTCCATCCAGGTATAGATGGGGTTTTGCTGATATCTTACAAGTAGAAGGATTTCAAATCTAGAGCAAGAAAACGATACTTTTAGTAAAAGGATTATAGATCTTGCGAAGGAATTTAATATGGGAAGTGATAAGATTAAAATAATTTGGGTGTATAAATAAGCTTTATGAAACATAAAAGACAAAAAAATTAGAGCAATTCAAATGTAACCTAATCGCTAGTAAGAAGTACAATAGATTTAGAACATGACTTTTCCGAACGAGTTATCAAATTTTTGGTAAAGAAAAAGGATTTACATTAGTACAAATTATGATGATCTAATGATCTTAGGCTAGTAGTAAAATAATACAGACATCAAGAAAAATGGAACATATAAAATGTTTTAGATGAGGAAGAAAGAGAATAACAAATCATGCAAAAACTTGTTGCTAAATTAAGAAGATGATAACTAAAGTGGTATTGGTAATCAGGATTATTGTACACCAAATATATTGGGTATCCAATAAATGGAAAAACGCATACTATGAAATGCATATTTTGTAACACTGTTGACTATCTAGCAATCTTAAAGAAGTCTACATGTCTGATTACATTAATAGTGTTGTCTGGTTCTTAATGGGACTACATAGCAAGTATTGCATAAACAACGTAGGAATTCATGTTAATGAATTTGATAATTGATAAATGAGTTATATTCTCTTTGGGATGATTGAATGTTAAATAAGGTGTTAACATATAAATTCCCTAGGATCACACCCTGGTGCATATAGTGCCTAAAAAAGTTAGATGTTGTGCAAGTGAATACAATGTAACTTTCATTTATAACTTATGTATGGGAGGTGGATGTGCTTGCCTACTAATTGTTCAATTGGTTTTGGACATACACTGAATTATTCTTGGATAAGAAGGGTTGGAAGAAGTGTAAAAATAGCAACAGTAAATCATATGACATGATTAGTTTACATATGGGGTACTTTTGAGTACCAAACCATCATTTTCTTCATTAAAGACAATGTTAACCTTGTTCTTAGACATCAAATTTCCATGCCAGACTAACTATCATAGTCAATAGTCTTCTTTATGATTAAGGAGAGGTCATATTCCATTGTTGTTAAAAACTTGTCTACGTGACAGATGAAATCCCAAAACTAAAAGTTATGGGTATGATAAAGTTGCAGTATGCATGATTACTTCTATGGTATTATTTTGCTGACATTGTACTACAACCATAAGACACATGAAAAGAATTGGCTAAATAAAATCACTTGAATATGTTGACATAAAATTATTCACTCGTTGTGGAATTTGAAGAGGTCCACAAAATTCCTTATTCTACAATCGATAAATTAAGCAAGATTTGATCAAACTTGCATAAAAGTAATAAATAAAGGAATTTTTTGCATAATACTAACATGGTTGAAAACATGTGGATGAAGTATATGTCATGCACGTAACATTATGGACATTGATATTAGGTACACATGTATAGGTGGTAATGTGTACAAATGGTACATATGGTACTGGTATGGATGCATGTATTCAATGATGGTATATTACATGTATAACTGTGTGTGTAATGCACCCTATGTGTAAGTGTGCATGAACGCACTAGGTGATTGTTTTTCGAGGAAACCAATCCAAAGTACATATAGAGGTAAGATAAAAGTGGAAGCTAAAAACTGGTATTGGAAACTAAGGATAAGTATTCGTATTTTGCTTCAGTATTAGTATACATATGACATATGGTTATGCTTTATGATGGTTAATAATGAGTTTTTATTTTGATGGTAGTGTTTGAGCTAACCTCATATGATATTTTATACATGTTGATTAGTCAATTGTGCTAGTTTGACTTGTTGTGACTAATGCAGGGAAACTGGAGGAAGCAAGTGTTCAGAAAGAACACAAAGGCATTGGAATAATGCATTGGAGCGACATGCATTTCTTTCATGATGGGAAACATAATTGTCAGTTACTCAAATAATAGTATTTTATATCAATATATGACATTCACTGTGGTAAACAAGATTGAGTTTCTCGATCTAAAATATCTCACAAAATTGATTGAAACAAATGTTACAGGTAGCGATGGAAGGAGATGTGCTGGTATAAATCCTTTGTAACCGACATATATCGGAAGATCTGAATCAGATGGAAAGGCCATGGGAGCCTATAAATTCATAAAAATCTACTTAAGAATGAGGAAATTATATTGTAATATGTAGTAAGACAACTAGGACAGTGTACATTTAAGGCCGAGAGTATGTAACACCCCTCCATTATATGTAAAAATCTCCTAACCGAAGCTAAGAAATGTTAGGTGTAATGTGTAACAAGGAAAGTAAATACATTATTATTAAATAAAATAATTTAGTCACTTGGAAAAACGAGACACCAAGGGATGGGATTGTTGCCAAATCCCATTTGTGAATGGGAAGGGATAATTCCTTCATGGTAGGACTTCTAGATCCAATTCCAGATAAGCTTAATTGATTGGAGAAAAATATCAATTAAGCTACTTAGATGGAGAAAGATCATAAGTTAAGAAAAACATAAAAGGATTGCGAGATAGAAAGGTAAGCTTTTATGAGGAAAAGCCTTGCGGGAGAGAAAGGTACGCTTTTCTAGGAAAAGCATAGGCAAATGGATAAAAAGATTCATAAAAGAAGGACACTGCTAATGGAATCCATATCATGAAAGAGAATATTAAATACGCATTTAATATGTCAACATGAGGAAAATGATCTACGACAAGGACTCTCGGCTCGGGCTTGAATTGGAAGAGGAAAGTGCTAGGTTGGGTTGCAGTGCTTGATTTCCAAGTGACATTATTTAAGATAATCTAGTTTGCATGGGATGTTCTATATATTGTCTCCTTACCCTTTATGTTTTCAATTCATTTAGCATATGAGAGAATTTGCTTGAGTTTTCCTTGCTATGAGATGATTATATATGAATACATGTGACAGTTATTGTACATAAATGTAATCCAAGTTTAATTTAGTTAAGGAGCATAATACGTGGGTTTTATGAAATAATTTTTATGTTGTCACATCTTTAAACTTATGTGTTATCTCGGTTTTTAATATGGTAAATAATTATGCATGAGATACTATATATATATATATATATATATAGATAAGTTCTAAGGCTTGAAAGCGTATAACTTATGGTTCAGGTTATCTATGTTATGCATTATGCATTATGGAGTGAATTGCGTATAATAAGGCTCATATTGCATAAGATATATGCCATTATTCCTTTGAATTTTCCCATAGGATTATAAAAATGATATATTGCAATGCTAGCTATAGTGTATTTATGCTAACTATTCTATTAATGCTTGTATGAAGTCATCAAAGTACTGAAATTCTGAATGGACAAGCTCATCATGTTGAGTGACCATGATTGATTCTTTCCTCCAAGTTGTAATGTATGCACACGAAATGTTAAAGGGTTTATTCATGTTGTAGTAAATAAGTCTATTAATGGAACCTAAAGGTCCACATCATGGATCAAGTAAAACATAGTAGGTAGTTAGTGGTGTGGTGCCTTGGGGGTATGTGACAAATAAATTTAATGAAAGTAAATTATTAATAATAATAATAATAATAAATCATATTTTAACTTCTACCAATTGAACTTTGGTGAGGACGATCAACCACTCAAAATAAACTGAAATGACTATATATATATATATATATATATATATATAGACAATTAATATAATTCCATCATCTTCATTTTAATTTATTTATTTTTAAAACCATATTAACTTAATAACTAAGAGATTTAGATCTCAGCTATTTTTTTCGTTCATCCTACTACCTAAATGAATTTAAAGATAAGATAGGTTTATGGTAATTTTATTATATGGCATCCTATGATAATGATTTTTTTTTCAAAATATTAATTTCAAGCTAATCACATAAATAAAGAACAATATTAGAAATACAATTAAGTGTTCAATGATTTACACCTTAAGTGTGTGTTTAGTAACACAAATGATGTAGTAATATCCCATGTTGAAATACTATGTTTCGATAATTCGTTTATATGTAGCCCATTATCATATATATGTAAGTCACTTTTAATGATAACATATAAGTTTTACATTTTCAATAAAAATATAAAAATATATTATCACATGATGACAATATCTTAAATGGGAATGGGAATGTGAATTAATGCTCTTAGGAAAATTAATATTCTCAAAAGTACAACATGAATCAATAACACATCTATAATTTTTTTCTAATAAACTAGCTAATAGAGGAAATAAATTTTATATTTGGATTTGAGAGTTATATAGAATAAAATTTAATCAATAACAATATTTAGAATTGGGTAACATTCATTTTTAATCTCATGTTAATCTAATTCATCATCAAAAATATTTTTTTATAGATTATCAAAAAGTTTTTTATCACCTACAACAAGTAAATATGAGGAATAGACATTGTGCAGACAAAACAATTTGTATATGGTTCCTTTCAAACAAAAATTACAAGTGACATAAATAGTTCTCATGAAATCTAACAGATTCCAAACAAGGAGAATATTGTTGAGAAAAAATTCTCAACAAAACTCCAACAACCAACAACTTAATCCTACTTATCTACTAAAGTAAGCATAATTCCAAGACCCCCCTTTAAGGATTACATTTACATCATTACAAAGATTAATACAAAAATTACAATTTGCTATTCACATGTCATAAATGTATGACTGGTATTCATCGACATTTATGCCTACTCTGAAGTCTCTCTGACAATATTCTTTCCCCCACCACAATTTTCGACCTTCTCATTCAACTCATTTAAGATATGATCACCTCTAACCATATTCGATAAAGTTTTTATAGTTGATGCTTATAAATATCCCCAAGGGAAATCTCAGGCTGTATGTAGCAGACAATTATCCAACTAACCTTTCTACAAACATGGATCTCATAACATAAGCTATAATTGATTCTCTTAACCCCCAAAGCACAACAAAAATAATCAATATATAATAAATTATAATAAATGTATTTGCTATTCACATGTCAAAAATGTATGACTGGTCTTCATCGACATTTATTCCTACTCTGAAGTCTCTCTGACAATGCTCTTTCCCCCACCACAATTTTCGACCTTCTCATTCAACTCATTTAAGATATGATCACCTCTAACCATCTTCGATAAAGTTTTTATAATTGATGCTTATAAATATCCCCAAGGGAAATCTCAGGCTGTATGTAGCAGACAATTATCCAACTAACCTTTCTACAAACATGGATCTCATAACATAAGCTATAATTGATTCTCTTAACCCCAAAGCACAACAAAAATAATCAATATATAATAAATTATAATAAATGTATTTGCTATTCACATGTCAAAAATGTATGACTGGTCTTCATCGACATTTATTCCTACTCTGAAGTCTCTCTGACAATGCTCTTTCCCCCACCACAATTTTCGACCTTCTCATTCAACTCATTTAAGATATGATCACCTCTAACCATCTTCGATAAAGTTTTTATAATTGATGCTTATAAATATCCCCAAGGGAAATCTCAGGCTATATGTAGCAGACAATTATCCAACTAACCTTTCTACAAACATGGATCTCATAACATAAGCTATAATTGATTCTCTTAAACCCCAAATCACAACAAAAATAATCAATATATAATAAATTATAATAAATGTATTTTCTATTCACATGTCACAAATGTATGACTGGTCTTCATCGACATTTATGCCTACTCTGAAGTCTCTCTGACAATGCTCTTTCCCCCACCACAATTTTCGACCTTCTCATTCAACTCATTTAAGATATGATCACCTCTAACCATCTTCGATAAAGTTTTTATAATTGATGCTTATAAATATCCCCAAGGGAAATCTCAGGCTGTATGTAGCAGACAATTATCCAACTAACCTTTCTACAAACATGGATCTCATAACATAAGCTATAACTGATTCTCTTAAACCCCAAAGCACAACAAAAATAATCAATATATAATAAATTAGTGATGCATTCTATGGGCACCACAAAACATCGAGAAACACTAATTTGATTGTATTCATGTCTTCATCCATTGATTTTACAATTTTAATAAACAAAAAAAAAGTTAACAAATAAGACAAAACAAAAAACATAACAAAAAAACCAATCACATTCCATAATGACTCATCTATTCCACTTTGTGCACTTTGAACAATTCTCTTCAAAACTGGTTCTTCCATACTATGTAGTTGAATACAATTGATGGAAACTCTAATGTCAATAAATAGTCATGCTCACAACATTCAGAAGGAAACTAAAGGGAGAATTTCACCAACGAATCCAAACCAACACCCCAAATATACAAATAATATAACAACTGTACTACTAAAAAAAATTCATAATTGAAAGTCAACATTGACATGTAGCATCTTAGATTGCTTCCTTCCATGACCACAAAAAACTCCTTAAATATAACATATTGACAAGCGCTCCCTTTCTTCCAGATTCAAGTATAGAGTAAACAATAAGTCGAGTCATAATATTTTTGGAGCTTCTTGGGGCTTTTGTTGAAGCATCATGGCCCACTTCAGGTATCTTCAATGGTGATATCAAAATATCCAACCCAGTTCTTGAAAATGTAAACCACAACAACTTCATATTGGTTGAGAATTGTTCAAATCCCACAACACATATGGACGAATCTCACATCTACCCTCGAAACATTCAAAGACTCCTAAGGAATCATGTGATTTCCATGATATAATCATAATTTTGGAGATAAATGAATAACTATCAAAGTTTTGAACCACAAATGCACCTGATCTCAACTTTATTGAATAATTCATGTTTTTCCTCTCTGTCTATTGATCCCCTATGCAGGGAATGACTCTCTTCTATATCATAGGACTTCATACTAGCCTTCTGTGTGTTTGGTGTATTCTACATATGTTGGATTCTGAATGCCTTGACTTCTATGCAGAGCTAGCCTTACTGTTAATACTGAAGCATATCTAACTCCATAAGCCCAATGGATACTTTCTAATTGTGTTTCGACCACTCTCATTTTTCTATCTATGTTTCACAAGAGTTAGCCATCTTAATCATAATAAAAAATCATTAATCATTTGAGAGAGCCCTCTCAGGTTGGGGAGGCTAAGCCTTAACCTAAAGTAGGTTTGAAATAGTTACCTAAGGTCTTCCTGGTCAGCAGCCTTCCAGGGTCTGATTTTGAGATAACAACACTAATGGAAACCATATCATGAAAGACAATATTAAATACCCATGTAAGAGATCAACATGAGGTAGTTGATCAATGAAAAGAACTCTCGGCTCGCGGGTGAACTGGAAGCAGGAAGTTCTAGGTTGGGTGGCAGTGCTTGATTTTCCATTTGACATTATTTCAATTTCTTCTATAGAACTCCATTGCATGGGATTTGTTGTATGTTGTTCCTTACATTGTATATTGTCGAATTCTCTCAGCATATGTGTATAGCTACATGTGTGATCTTTGTGTAGAAACATAATTGAATAATGATGCTTGAAACAACTAGGTAGGATGAATAATTATGTTTTAATGTTGCCATCATAGAGCTAGTGGTTCAGGTTATCCATGATAGGCCTTTTGCACTATGAATTGCATCTACTAAAGGTCATCTTAACTATTTATTGACTATGGTTAGTGTTGCATAAGATACACCAATAGGACTATAAACATGTTGTATCGAAAATTTAACTACAGTGTATTTATGATAATGTCTCCATTAATCCTTGTGTTAAATCCTCAGAGGAACAGAACTTGACTGTAAGATCTTGAATGATCATGATTGATGACTTTCACTATGATGTGATGTATGCATGTGTAGAATTGCAGGTTTTAACTTTGTCTATCGGATGATTCTATATGGACAGATATGACAACTATTGCATATAAGTTTAAGCCAAGTTAAATTTAGTGAAAGAACAAAATATGGGATTTTAATATTGGATCAAGGATGTATGTGGCAAATGGTTTTGGAGCTCTATGTTCGAGTATTGTGGCCTAAGATCCAACCCACCTCTGTAGGGTATGAATGAGCTTTAGGTCCTAAATTAGGAAGTTCAATAGGCTTGGTGGTTTGCATTCTTCCTATAACACCTTTACGCTAATGAAAAAAAAGAAAAAAAGAAAAAAACTATGACAGACATATACAGAGCTAAATGCTAGATTTTGCCCCACCTTGTGCATAGTAATAGGATCTACCCTATTACACATAGACTCTTGCCCAACATATTCCTTGTGTATGCATAGAACATAGTCTACACACTCATGCTTTAATTTCATTAGTTTTAGACATAATAAGATTGTCAAAATGAGGAGACTTATAGCATAAGTCTATAGACATTAATATATGTACAATTAATAACTTTCCAAAAAGTAAAGGTTTTGTAAAAAATTATAAATTTGTATCTATTTCTTCCCAAGTAAAAATAAGAAAATTATATTGGGACCTACTATATTGTTCACACAAAGAAGTATTTAGGGACCTAAAGTGTCTCTAGAGAGATAAACATGGATAAGAAGTAAAATATGTGAGCATTTAAAAGAGTAAGTTACAATACTCTACATAACTCAAATATTGAAATTTTTTTTAGAAACAAAGTAGAAAGGAGAATCATGGTAAATTGGAATGTTATAAAATTAAAGAGAATAGATGGAATTTATTTTGGGAATTTGTTAAGATATTTTTACAAATAAAACCCCAATAATTGCTACTACTAACTTGCAATGAACTTCGATATTTTAGAACAAGAAAGTATGACCGATTGAACCATACATTGGGCTATTGAACAACTGTAATTTTGGATATTTATGCAAATACATGGTCTAGAAATAAGTATAAAATCATAAATTATGATTGAAATCAAACTGAAATATCAGAGGAAATTTTAATAAGTTTGCAGGGAGTGAATGTTGTCAAGCCGCATCCATGCAATAATTTCCAAATCTTGCCATCACCTAAAGTGAACCAACTGCTTAATGTGATTAATATGACTTAATTATATTCTATGCTTAACATAATATCCTCAATTATCTTAATGAGTGCAAGATGAATTCATGGTCGCTGGCTCAAGCGCTGAGAAGCCCTACAAAAGTGTAGTGTGAAAGGCACGCCATAAGAAATGTGATGTTTCGGTGATGCCATTTTGGACACTTGAAACCTTTCCTACCAAGTTAAGAATGCCCATATGTTTAAATCCTTGGACATATGGTGCAATGCTAGAACCACGAATAGGCATGAAGCAAATATGGTGATTTCAAGTTTTGATTTCTAAGGATTGTCAATAAGGAAGTCGAGACCCAATCTACCATATAAATGATACGAATATCGATGGCTAGGTGTTGTAAACCTTCTTGCTAATGTATTTGAAATGATCATTTTTGTTTATCTATAGTGAGTACTTCTCAATTTTAGAGAACATTAGCCTCAGGATTATTTCTTAAACATGAAATGAGCATTCTCTAAAGTTACAAAAGTAGTTAGAAGTGCTAGCGATAAATCACAACCACGAAAAAAAATATCAAGATAATGAATGATACTAAAATAAACTGTCAAAAGAGTTTATTAATGAAGCCAAAGGTTCCTTTGCTACTAAATACAAATAAAAACATTCCAAGTACATCAATCCAATTTATGGGTAATAGAATCACAACATGGATAAAATCACTTCCGCCTGCTTACTTTTAAGTAATCATAGGTTAAGTGATTGTGTTTGTCTACATTGACCCTATAATAGTTTACTATGAGTGATAACGATAGGTTTTGGTAGATTTTAGAAGTAGTTCATTTTATTTGTAGATTTAAAGATAAAGAGACACCTTCCAAACTAGGTTGTTGGGTAAAATCCCATTAAGGGCTGTTGTTTCCCTTTCGGTCCCCAATAATGCCTTTTTGTTGGCCCTATTCACTGATCGGGAGGCGTTCAAAGGAATTTGGTGTGGGATAATGGTTATCCTTTCCTAGTTTCAGGGAGAACAATGTGAGTATCCATCTCATCTGAGAAAAAGAGACATGGTTGGACATTCCATGGCCAAGTATCGAATTGTTATCGCTCACTGCTCAAATAAGGATAAAGAGTGTCTTTAATACCTTAAAGCATTGAAATTGCATTCCATCTTGAAAACTATAACCTTATTCACCTTAGGTAATCCTAATACTTGTAGAGGTTTATAAAATTATGAGTTTCTTTCTGGGTGGAAAAGTAATAAGAAGACGAGGTGTTCTTCAGGTCGAGGACAACTATCCCTCAGGTAGACAAGCGAGTGAAGCTACCAGACTTGTAGAAAGCAAATGGAAACTTGTTGTGAGTGGTTATTATCCTGTCTTCTTATGTAATTTGGATAACACTTATCCTTACTTGCACATAGACAAGTCACACTGGGAAAATCTTGCTCATCTTATCTTCTACTGTCTTAATCTCTTCTTGCGTGGAGGTTACACAATGTCTGCTCGATTAGCAGTTCTTCCATATAAATACTCCTCCTACCCATAATTTGGTATCAAATTTCATCATCTTCGGTGCTAAAACTATATTGGATGTATTTTCCTTTATATTTCCTTTGAATACTTCCATAGAGGGAGATATTGCAAGGTGTTGCAGTCATTTAGTAAGGGAGGCCGAGAAATGTCCCTAAGGCCACCATTGTAAGAATTTATATCTCGAAAGAGGAGACCAAGGTGTTGTCGAAAATCTGGCATCCTAATGGGCAAGGCTGAGTAATGTGTGGAGACTCAAAATCCATAAGAGTCTCAGGGAAAATGTTGGCTATGATCACAATGATGACTCTCTCATATCCTTCTTCTATAATGGCTTGCTCATATGAGGAAATTTGCATGATTTTTATGTTTGGCCTTTCAAGTATGGTTTAAGGTATACTAGTTCATATCACTGTAAATTCTTGCCAATTCCCCTTGATTTCATAATTATTCTCTTCATTCTTAGTCACAACCAGAAACAATGGCAATTGATGGAGTAATTTGAGAGGGGTGACCAATGATTTTTTTGTTGAAGCTATTCTGGTGCATCATATTGGAGATAGGAAAAGGATCTGCAATTACATAATGACCACATATGCTAGCCTTCCATCCCTCTTTTAAACTCTGCTTCAAAATTATTGTACTAGGTTTGGGTGAAGAGGATCGTACTCAGTTTGGGGATTGGGAAATTTTTTCTGTTGAGGAATTTTTTTAATTTGTTGAATTGAGAAAGACATTTTCCACCAAATTTATATAATGAATTGAGGAAGGATGCTAATCAAAGTAAATTAAAAATTAACTTAATCATCTGAACACGCAATGTAAAGAAAATATCGAAATGTTTTGGTTAGATTAGCAATACAATCCAGTGTATCTGGAGACATGAAATTTTCTCCATTCACAATGGAATGTTCATAATGTTTGATCATGTGCATCTATGAAATGATCTCCTTCAATGAGCTAGGAGATAGGATGCATCCAATAAATTTTGTGATAGTTGCTTCCTTTATACACTATCTGGTGTGGCTACATTTTGTGGTAGAGTTAAGAGTAATACACAAAATAAAAACAATTCACGCGTTAATTAATTTCCATATGTATAAATGGAAAATTAGTCACTGTTCTATTTTTCCTTATTACTAAGTGTTGTAAATTATGTAGAAGGTAAAATTTTTATTTCATTATATGTTCCCCAAAACTTAAGTTATCATTAAATTCTCTTAGGAGGGCACATGGATTCTATACCATGAGCCATGAGGTAAAAATGGTTTAAAATACTTTAAATAATAGACCTTATTCATATTCGAATTTGATAAATGAACAAATTGTAGTGTATGATTATTGGATTAAGAATTTGGATGATGAATTCTACGGATGTGGTCATCATGTGGGATAAATAGACATGGGAGTGTTGAAAAGAGTAATGGGGAATAAAAAAAGTTGAATACTATGTTTAATTTTGTACCAATAGGTCTCTTCTGTCATACTATCACCATATTACTTTACTCATTAGAATTAAAATTATGAGTCGCATGATTGCTATGCAAGGACATACCTTAACTAGAATGTAGATGATACTTATAAGAGATCTTAAGGGAAGAAATGTTGAACTCTTATGAGGTAAATGGAAAACAAAAAAGATAAAATCACAAGTACAATTTCCATAAATCAAGGTCAACACCAAGAAATATTTCAAATAAAAGTATATAAATGGACATAAATAAATTTATGGTTAATTAAGTGGGTTCCATCCTAAAACAAATTCTAAAAATTTTACTCATGGAAGACAGGTCTTGGTGTGAAGTACGAGATTATGTAATTTTATTATTGTGATGATTGGTGCATCTACATGTAATGATGGAATTTACTTTTGATATGGTTTTGGATGAGTCTTTTAATTCACCCTTAGTAAGAAAATGCTCCAGATATACAATAGTGTAGGGAACTAAATCTTACCAGGTTATTATTCATATATTCAAGAGAAATATATGTAATTAATTGAACATGCATATTTTGGAACATACAAGTTTCTTTGAGGAAATATACATCTTAATAATTATAACTAAAGTAGATAAGAGGCACAAATTATATTCCAATCTAGAAGGAACTAGGGTCACAAGTCGTGAACGAAATGCACAAATGTAGTACACCACATTATATGCATGTTGGAAAGGACATCAATAAATTACGACTCTAATAAGAATGACAATGGGCCTGACACCAAAATTAAATCTAGTGTAAATACAGAATGGGAGTGTAAAACCAACTCTTCGTGCTTCTTGATCCACTACTCCTCCTCCCCCCTCCTCTGCCTCCGCCTCCGACTCTGCCTCCGACTCCACCCCCTCCTCCTCCTCCTCCTCCTCCTCCACCTCCATCCCCCCTCCTCCTCCTACTCCTCCTTTGCTTCCCCGCCTCTCCTCCCCCCTCCACCTCTAACCACTCCTCCTCCTTGCCCCCTCCTCTACCCCCGTCTTTGTCACCACCCCCTCCACCTCCTCCCCCTATGCCTCTGCATCCCCCTCCCCCCCTCCTCCTCATTCTAATCCTCCTCCATCTCCTCCTTTACCTCCTCGTCGTCCTCTCCCCCCTCCTCGTGCTACTCCCCCTTCCCCCACTTCCTCCACCCACCTCCTCGTGCTAATCGCCCTCCCCCCCTTCCTCCCCCCCCTCCTCCACATCCTTCTTCTCACCCCCTACTCCCCCTTTGCCTCCTCACACCCTCCTCCCCTTTGCCTCCTCCTCCTCCTCCTCCTCTTCCTCCTCCTCCAACTCTGCTTCTACCTCACCTTCTCCTCCTGCTCCTGCTCCTGCTCCTCCTCTCCCTCCTCCTCTGCTTATACCTCCCCCCCCCTCCTCCTCCTCCTCCTCATCCTCCTCCTCCTCCGACACCTTCCTCCTCCTCCTCCTCCTCCTCCTCCTCCTCCTCCACTACCTCCCCTCCCACCTCCTCCTCCTCCTCCTCCTTCTCCACCTCGCCCCTTGTACCTCCTTCTCCTCCTCCTCCTCTACCTCCCCCCCTCCTCCTCCTCCTCATCCATGTTCCCCTTTATGCGTTCTTCTCCTCCGCTTCCTCCACCTCCCCCCTCCTCCTTCTCCTCCTCCTCATCCTCCTCTGCCTCCGTCGCCTTCTCGTCGTCCTCCTCCTCTACTTACCCCCCTCCTGCCCCACCTTCCACCCCCACCTCCAACCACTCCTCCTCCTCCTCCTCCTCCTCCACCTCCAACCACTCCTCCTCCCCCCCCCCCCCTCTACCTCCACCTCTACCACCACCCACACCTCCTCCTCCTCCTCCTCCTCCTCCTCCTTTGCCTCTTCCTCCACCTTCCCTTCCCCCATCCTCCTTCTCCCACTCCTACTCCTCCACCTCGTCCTCTGCCTGCTTGTCCTCCTCCACCCCCTCCTCCTACAACTGCTCTGCCCCCCGAACCACCACCCGCCCCGCCCCCCCAATCCTCCTCCTCCTCCTCCACCCCGCCCCCCATACCCTCCTCCTCCTCCTCCACCTCCCCCCCTCCTCCTCCTCCTCATCCACCTGCCCCTTTATGCCTTCTTCTCCTCTACTTCCTCCACCTCCCCCTCCTCCTTCTCCTCCTCCTCATCCTCCTCTGCCTTCGTCGCCTTCTCCTCCTCCTCCTCCTCTACTTACCCCCTCCTGCCCCACCTTCCACCTCCACCTCCAACCACTCCTCCTCTCCTCCTTCTCCTCCTCCACCTCCAACCACTCCTCCTCCCCCCCCCTCTGCCTCCACCTCTACCACCACCCACACCTCCTCCTCCTCCTCCTCCTCCTTCTCCTCCTTTGCCTCTTCCTCCACCTTCCCTTCCCCCATCCTTCTTCTCCCACTCCTACTCCTCCACCTCGTCCTCTGCCTGCTTGTCCTCCTCCACCCCCCTCCTCCTACAACTGCTCTGCCCCCCGAACCACCACCCACCCCGCCCCCCCAATCCTCCTCCTCCTTCGCCTCTACATCCCCCCTACTCTTCCTCTGCCTCTACCTCCCCCCCGCCTCCTCCTCCTCCTCCGGCCCCTACTCCCCCCCTCCTCGACATCCATCTACTCCCCCTCCTCCTCCTTCGCATCTGCCTCTGCCTTTACCCCCTCCTCCTCCTCCTCCTCCTCCTACCGCTTCCCCTCCTCCCACTCCCCCCCTCCTCCACGATGTCCTCCTCCTCCTCCTCTTCCGCCTCCATCTCTGACCCCTCCTGCTCCTCCCCCCTCCTCGTCCTCGACATCCTCCTCCTCACCCCCTCCTCCGCCTCTGCATCCACAACCTCCTCCTCCTCCTCCTCTCCCCCTCCTCCTCCTCGACATCCTCCTCTAAGTCCCCTCCTCCTCCTCCTCCTCCTCCTTTCCCCCTCCTCCTCCTTTCCCCCTCCTCCTCCTCCTCGACATCCTCCTCCTTTCCCCCTCCTCCTCCTCCTCGACATCCTCCTCCTCCCCCTCTCCTCCGCCTCTGCCTACACCCCCTCCTCCTCGACCTCTACCCCTCCCCCTCTCCTCCCCCTCTCCTCCACCTCTGCCTACACCCCCTCCTCCTCGACCTCTACCTCCCCCACCCCTCCTCCTTGAACTCTACCACCCCCCTCCTCCTCCTCCTCTGCCTCCCCTCCACCTCCATCACCTCCTCGTCCTCCTCTGCCTCCCCAATCTTCCTCCTCCTACTCCTCCTTTGCATCTGCCCCCCCCCCTCCTCCTCCTCTGCTTAGCCCGCCCTCATCCCCCCTCCTCCCCCTCTGCCTCCACCCCTACCTCCTCCTCCTCCTCCGCCTCACCCACTTCCTCCTCCTCCTCCACGTAACCCCTGCCTCCTTCCCCTCCTCCTTTTCTACCTCCTCCTTGTCTACCTCCTCCTCCTCCTCCTCCTCCTCCTCCTCTACCTACCCCCCTCCTCCTCTTCCTCCCTGCCACCTTCTCCTCCTTGCCCCCTCCTCCTCCTCTGCCTCTACCTCCCCCCGCCTCCTCCTCATCCTCCTCTGCCTCCACCCCCGCCTCTGCCTCTACCTCCCCCTCCTCCTCTTTTCCCATTGCCTCCTTTGTCATATCCTCCCCTTCCTCCTACCCCTCCTCCTCCCCTGTCGCCACCTCCACCACCCTCTCTGTCCCCCCCTCCTCTACCGCCACCTCCCGCCCCTCCTGCTCCGCTTCCTCCCACTTCCCCTCTGCCTCTTGCACCTTCTCTGCCTCCGTCTGCAATCGTGTAACCTCCTCCCCTACCACCCACATCTCTTCACCATTGCATCCTCCTCCTCCACCTCCTCCTCCTCTACACATATCACCCCACCTTCCTTCCTCTCACTCTCTTCCCTACTCACTCCCCTTTGTCTCTCCCCTTTCCCCTCCTCCCTCTCCCTCTCCCTCTCCCTTTCCCTCTTCCCCACTCCCTCCCCTTTATCTCTCCCCTTTCTCCCCTTCCCTCTCCCTTTCCCTCTCCCCCATTGCCTCCATTAATTTCCCTCTCCCTTTCCCTCTCCCCATTGCCTCCTTCATTAATTTCCCTCTACCCGACCCACTCCATCCCTCCCTCTTATACTCCCACTCCCTCCCTCTTACACTCCCACTGCCTACCATCCACCCATCTACCCTTCATCTCTTCCGACCACCATTTCCCTCCCTCACTCCCTTTCTCACATCAAATTTTTCATAATATCTACAACACATTATACTATTATACTCAAATAATGTTAAAAAATAAAACAATATATTATTACATTAAATAAAGTTCACAAATCCAATGAACAAATATATCATTACTTATAATAAGACTATTTTGTAAAATAAATGAATATAGTTTTACGATATACTTAATTTTATATTATAATTATTATTTAGTTAGATTTCTTTTTTAAATAATATTTAAATATTTGTATAAATAATAAGCCAATACTAATAACAATATATCCTAATGGTTTTCGAGTTATAAATGTTAAAAAATAAAATATACAATATAATGAAAATATCATGTAATAGTTCAATAATGAATAAAATAATTGATTTAATAAAATATCTATAATATATAAAACAATAAAACACATTAAAGTTATAAGAGATAAATGATAATATATTTAAAAAGAATTATCATTGTCTTTGTAATATTACAAAACACCTTTTTAAAAATATCATCCCTAATATATCATCATGAATTTAAATTTTTTATATAAAATATGCAAATATTTATTGTGTAAAGCGTTTAAAAAGTCACTTAAAATCTCGACTGGAGAAGAGTTTGTAAAAAAAAGAAGTGTCGGGTTTACAACCTCCCATTTATACTCTCTAGGATTTAAACTACTCATATTCATGGAATATTGTTCTTTCTTTATCCTAAACGGTTGCTATGAAATGTAATTCAGTTTATTTTAACAATGTGTTGTTATTTACCGCAACGACATCGTTGGAAATTAAATTGCAAGGTGAACGGAGAAGTACATTTTTTCCTGGCCATAAGGCTTTGACGCCCTTAAAAGCTGGACTCAAGAAGAGTTTATGACAAAAACAAGAAGTGCCTAAGTTTACAACGTCCCATTTATACAACGTCCCATCTATACACTTGGATGTAAGTTGCTCATATTCATGGACGTAGCTAGTCTCAGATTTGTACAGCAACCCTGAAGAAAATTATAAATGAAAACATATAACATAGAAAGAGATTGGTACAGATAACCCTGACACTCTAAACTGCATGTTCCTAACATAGAAAGAGAAATTTCAGTGGTTTTAAGCCGGGCGTATCGTTGGATACTTTAATTTGAACGTTCAAAGAAATATTAACACAAAGCAACGATCAACACAGAATTTTAGGAATAAGATAAACGCATAGAAGTAGCAACACAAAGCAACAGTAAACACAGAAAAATTGTGGAGTAAAAGTAATATAGAAAGGTGAGAAACACAGGCGAACATACTGAAAATATGATATGGTACACATAAGTATTATACTTGTTATTGTTATTATAGAAAAAAGTATGACTGGGAATTGCGTATCTATTTACCTGTTACGATTGATGGAGTGCCTGACCAACTCTGCTTATCACAATTCTCCAACGATGAAAGTATGCAACAGCAGGTACCTGGGTATACAAAAAAATATAATAACACATCAAAAATCAATTAAGATTACACGAAAATTTCGAAACAAACTATCAAAAAACACAAAACATATGTTTCCTTCCATGAAATCTGAGTGGAGAAAAGTTTAGCATACTAAGAATGAAATCATACCAGATTTTTCCATAGAAGAAAAGCTTGTCTCCATGCATCCAAAGCTTTCGGATAGCCTCTGAGCAACATAAACCACAGAGCAACTGTTGACATCCCCTATATAAAAACACAGAACAAATATATACAGACATCGACCATCCACACAACCAACCTACAGTTCGGAGTGCCAAAGATATGAGAGGAATGAAATGAATGCTTTAAAATTGTATGTGGTTTTATAGACAAATGAGGCACTCATCGGTTAGCGTTCGTAGGAAATTTAAAATCAGTTACCGGAACTTCCAAACTTTTCTGCACATCGGAATAACAAGAAAGGCACTCTGCACGTCGGAATAACAAGAAAGCGAAGTTTGATAAGGATGTGGCGTGTTGGAATGAACTACTTGATTGTGTGACGGTTTTTTAGGCATGCGCAGGGACCACATAATCGATGTGCTTAATGGAAAAAAGGATATCCAATCTCTAGGGAAGTTACATCGTTATTGGCCTTTTTGGCGTTACATGCACAACGCAACGGTTACTTCGGAAATTTGAAATCTTTGATTGGCATTTCAAACGACATTTCAAACTGGCCAGGTATTCTGCCCTCTGGAATTGATTATGTCACGGAATTGTTGGTCGGACGTCAATTTTGACGACGATCAACCTGAAATAGCGTTTTTGAGACATACGCAGGGAGGGACCGGGGACCACGGAACCACATGCGTTTCATGGGCGTGTTACCAGATGATGGTACTCGAGAAAAGCAGATCCAATCTGCAGGGAAGTTATGTCGACGTTGCCCTATTTCGCAGGGATTACATTGGAGCTGTAGTGAAATATTGTAGATAATTCTCCCGAATATTTAAACGGTGATATTGATTTGGGCAATGTTATTGGGATTCAATCGTAATAATGTTATATTCTATTTTTATAGATATATAAATTGAATTTAATCACTAAAATAACACTTCAACTAAACCACTAAATAACATTTAAACGAAACTAAAATTTACTTTGATATTCCCTTTACCTATAAATGTTAATTTAATTGTGAATTAACAAATCAAAGAGATCTATAAATTTTAATTTAATTGTGAACTAGCAAATTATTGACATTTCTTTCATCATGGTACATAAATACTTTTAAGACTAGGTATAATATATAACACATTAACTAGAAAATTAAAGCTCACCAAAATTATTGAAAATATAATAATATGTGAAATATCCTCAAAAACCATATGCTTGTGTAGGTTGAGGACTAATGCCAGAAGGATAGAATGTTCAAATCTATATCTTATAGTTTGATGAAACAAACAATGCAGATCTATGTACACATGCATTGGAGGATGACGTGCTCACAGTGTTCTATATTATAGTGCTTGCTGCATTCCAGTGTTCATTTTTGTCTATAGGGCTAGATAGCCTGATGATGAAATTTTTTATCAATTGAGCACACCAAGGACAATGGGGTATGCAGACACCCTACTTGATTGATGTTCAAGCCACATGAGATGTCATGGGAAGATGGCAGACGATCAATAATTAAATCAATCCTTTCGTCCACCCCCCTTCACTTACTGTCCTTGCTATCAACAACACGATTCAAACATGCACTGGCAAAGCCCAACATATTTCAAATCTATTTCGTTACCCTTAACATAAGTTGCATGCCATGGTAGGATTCTGTTATAAGTGAACTTCTCCTCTAAAATCCATGTGTCCTTCCTAACAAATTTACATGTTGTGGAAAATTAAGTGTGTTGTCTTTTTTACGTATGCCTTACAGTTGTGAGCTAGAATGAAAAGTCCTCCAATGGTAAGAAATTGCTTGATTAACCAATCTATTTCTTTTGTCACATAGAACGGTAAATGTGATTATACTTCTATAGTACATTATCAATGACAACTCTGCATACTGAGGACAAGAGACTTGGGTAATAAGACTAAGCATGGCTTTCCTAATAAGAGTAAATATTTATAAGCTCATTCCCTAGCTTCCAAATTTAATTTAAATGGCATAGCTTTCTTTTATCACAAGTGAAAGCAATCAAGGGGAGGAATTTTTCATGAAAATAATTCAGGAAATACTTCGACTAAAAATAGATTTGAAATTATTATCATTATGAAGTTAAGATTACAGAATTGCATGAGTGAACTCTTTCTAACTAAATGACTTTGTACATTGGAAGACTATGTAGACTAAATATGGGAGTTGAAAAAAAAAACATGGCAAATACCTATTAGTAGTGGAAGGTATTGGTTGTATTGATGAAGATTGCACATGTTTTATTTGGTACACTGACTGTGTGAAAAAAATACCAAAACATGTTGATAAATATGCCATAATTTCGTTGATGACAACGATATTGTTTTCAGAGTAGTCTGCATACTTATTTAAGTAGTCAAAACAAGTTTCATAGACTTGGGGGAACTTTGTGTATAAACAAACCACAGAGAAGAGTGTGTACAGTTTATACGAATTATTTTGTTTTATGCATAAAATAGAAGGATAGGAATACTTTATCTTCGAAGTTGCAAATTTACGTTATGATGAAAGGAGATATTCATGATGTGATTACATGCCTATGTTTACATATATGTATGACTTGCATGAAGGGCCCAATGGCGTGGTTACAATGAGCTGCAGTGATATACTTACATGAATGGATGGATCAAAACTCTCACAATTAACCTGTGTTAAAAACTTATTAAGATGCTAGATATTCATAATCGAGCTTGAAGAATAAACACATCATTCTACGATATTGAATAAATAGTAATGAAAATAAATAATCAACATGTTATTTGTTGTGTGATTAATCAAGTGGTTGTTTTTATTGTGCCTACTTATTGAATTAAGTGAAGGTTTAAATTATACTTATTATATGTGGTGGAAGTTTGTCAAAACTTAAATTATTGTTGAATGATCTTAAATCGGTCTAAAATACTTTCATACTCTTCAATGATTCATAGTAGAGCGGGAAAAATAAACAAGTTTAAAGTATGGTTATTTTATAGAAGGAGTAAATCAATTGGATAACTGGTAATACATCTGTAAGAAGGATATATATATCATTTAGGAATGAGAGGGTTCAAATATTAAATGCCTCCACATAAGAGGAGTAAATCATATAACAAGCTCAGGAAAAAGTGAAATAATGTTTATGCCATAATGTTTATGCATATAGAGATCTTGAAATATTAAGGGAAGAAGTGATGAGACTTATGAAATAAAAAGTTAAGTGTTTTCTTTCCATAGATCATGGAGAACATGAGGAAAGATAAAAAATTTAAGTATATAAATGGTAACTATATAAATCAGCAGGTAAGACGTCCTTGCCATACTATCAACATTAACATATGCTGATGGCTACTTAAGTGGGTTCCACTATAGAAAATATTCTAGAGGGTTTATTTAATAAAAGTTCCGATGAAATATCATAATATCATGAAGTATAGGTCGTTGTATGAGACTATGTATTTGTAAAAATTGTCTTTCAGCTTAATATTTGGTGCATCTACATCTAATGATACAATCCATTTTGGAATGTAATTTTGTCACTAGGGAAAATTCTATTGAAGTGAACTTAACCTTACCAGGTTATTATATTGAGTAACATATGCATATTTCATTGGACATGCATAGTTTTGACCTATATGTGTCTTTGAGTAAAACAATATCTAAATAATTGTAACTATAATAAATTATAAGCACAAATTATATGTTCAAATCTAGACTAAACTAGGGTCACAGTTGTGAAGAATGTGCAAACATGCAATACAAATTATTGTATGCATGAAGACATCATACATGAATAATTGTATGACCTTCATAAGTAGGTCAATGGGACTGTCACCCAAAAGTACCAATACATAATGGAAGTGTAAAAGAATCTCCTAAGGATCGCGATTAATATTATTAAGACAATATTAAATACAAGTTCAAGGACACATTCGTAAGTTTACTCAAATTCCAATGTGTCAACTCAACGCATGTAACCTCAAACTTCACAATATTGATGTTCATCTCCATCCAGGTATAGATGGGGTTCTGCTGATATCTTACAAATAGAAGGATTTCAAATCTAGAGCAAGAAAAGGATACTTTTAGTAAAAGGATTATAGATCTTGCAAAGGAATTTAATATGGGAAGCGATAAGATTAAAATAATTTGGGTGTATAAATAAGCTTTATGAAACATAAAAGACAAACAAATTAGAACATTCAAATGCAACCTAATGGCTAGTAAGAAGTACAATAGATTTAGAACATGACTTTTCCGAATGAGTTAACAAATTTTTGGTAAAGAAAAAGGATTTACATTAGTACAACTTATGATGATCTAATGATCTTAGGCTGGTAGAAAAATAATACAGACATCAAGAAAAATGGAACATATAGAATGTTTTAGACGAGGAAGAGAGAGAATAACAAATCATGCAAAAACTTGTTGCTAAATTAAGAAGATGATAACTAAAGTGGTACTAGTAATCAGGATTATTGTACACCAAATATATTGGGTATCTAATAAATGGACAAACGCATAATATGAAATACATATTTTGGAACACTGTTGACTATCTAGCAATCTTAAAGAAGTCTACATGTCTGATTACATTAATAGTGTTGTCTGGTTCTTAATGGGACTACATAGCAAGTACTGCATAAACAACGTACGAATTCATGTTAGTGAATTTGATAATTGATAAATGAGTTATATTCTCTTTCGGCTGATTGGATGTTAAATGAGGTGTTAACATATAAATGCCCTAGGATCACACCTTGGTGCACATAGTGCCTAAAAAAGTTAGATGGTGTGCAAGTGACTACAGTGTAACTTTCATTTATAACTTATGTACAGGAGGTGGATGTGCTTGCCTACTAATTGTTCAATTGGTTTTGGACATACACTGAATTATTCATAGATAAGAAGGGTTGGAAGAAGTGTAAAAATAGCAACAACAAATCATATGACATGATTAGTTTACATATGGGATACTTTCGAGTACCAAACCATCATTTTCTTCGTTAAAGAGAAAGTTAAGCTTGTTCTTAGACTTCAAATTTCCATGTGAGACTAACTATAATAGTCAATAGTCTCCTTTATGACTAAGGAGAGGTCATATTCCATTGTTGTTAAAAACTTGTCTAAGTGACAGATGAAATCCCAAAACTCAAAGTTATGGGTATCATAAAGTTGCAGTATGCATGATTACTTCTGTGGTATTATTTTGCTGACATTGTACTACAACCATAAGACACATGCAAAGAATTGGCTAAATAAAAGCACTTGAATATGTTGACATAAAATTATTCACTCGTTGTGGAATTTGAAGAGGTCCACAAAATTCCTTATTCTACAATCGATAAATTAAGCAAGATTTGATCAAACTTGCGTAAAAGTAATAAATAAAGGAATTCTTTGCATAATACTAACATGGTTGAAAACATGTGGATGAAGTATATGTCATGCAGGTAACATTATGGACATTGATATTAGGTACACATGTACAGGTGGTAATGTGTACAAATGGTACATATGGTACTGGTATGGATGCATGTATTCAATGATGGTATATTACATGTATAACTATGTGTGTAATGCACCCTATGTGTATGTGTGCACAAAGGCACTGGGTGATTATTTTTCGAGGAAACCAATCCAGAGTACATATAGAGGCAAGATAAAAGTGGAAGCTAAAAACTGGTATTAGAAACTAAGGATAAGTATTCGTATTTTGCTTCAGTATTAGTATACATATGACATATGGTTATGCTTTATGATGGTTAATAATGAGTTTTGATTTTGACGGTTATGTTTGAGCTAACCTCATATGATATTTTATACATGTTGATTAGTCAATTGTGCTAGTTTGACTTTTTGTGACTAATGCAGGGAAACTGGAGGAAGCAAGTGTTCAGAAAGAATACAAAGGCATTGGAATAATGCATTGGAGCGACATGCATTTCTTTCATGACGGGAACCATAACTGGTAGTTACTCAAATAATAGTATTTTATATCAATATATGACATTCACTGTGGTAAACAAGGTTGAGTTTCTCCATCTAAAATATCTCACAAAATTGATAGAAACAAATGTTATAGCTGGCGATGGAAGGAGATGTGTTGTTATAAATCCTTTGTAACCGACATATATCGAAAGATCTGAATCAGATGGAAAGGCCATGGGAGCCTATAAATTCATAAAAATCTACTTGAGAATGAGGAAATTATATTGCAATATGTAGTAAGACACCCAGGATGGTGTACATTTAAGGCCAGGAGTATGTAACACCCCTCCATTGTATGTAAAAATCTCCTAGCCTAAGCTAAGAAATGTTAGGTTTGATCTGTAACAAGGAAAGTAAATACATTATTATTAAATAAAATAATTTAATCACTTGGAAAAATGAGACACCAAGGGATGGGATTCTTGCCAAATCCCATTTGTGAATGGGATGGGATAATTCCTTCATGATAGGACTTCTAGATCCAATTCCAGATAAGCTTAATTGATTGGAGAAAAATATTGATTAAGCTACTTAGATGGAGAAATATCATAACTTAAGAAAAACATAAAAGGATTGCGAGATAGAAAGGTAAGCTTTTATGAGGAAAAGCCTCACGGGAGAGAAAGGCACGCTTTTCTAGGAAAAGCATAGGCAAATGGATAAAAAGATCCATAAAAGAAGGACGCTGCTAATGGAATCCATATCATGAAAGAGAATATTAAATACACATTTAATATATCAACATGAGGAAAATGATCTACGACAAGGACTCTCGGCTCAGGCTTGAACTGGAAGAAGAAAGTGCTAGGTTGGGTTGTAGTGCTTGATTTCCAAGTGACATTCTTTAAGATAATCTGATTTGCATGGGATGTTCTATATGTTGTCTCCTTACCCTTTATGTTGTCAATTCATTTAGCATATGAGAGAATTTGCTTGAGTTGTCCTTGCTATGAGATGATTATATATGAATACATGTTACAATTATTGTACATAATGTAATCCAAGTTTAATTTAGTGAAGGAACATAATACGTGGGTTTTATGAAATAATTTTTATGTTGTCACATATTTAAACTTATGTGTCATCTCCGTTTTTAATATGGTAAATAATTATGCATGAGATACTATCTATATATATATAATTAAGTTCTAAGGCTTGAAAACGTATAACTTATGGTTCAGGTTATCTATGTTATGCATTATGCATTTTGGAGTGAATTGCGTATAATGAGGCTCATATTGCATAAGATATATGTCATTATTCCTTCGAATTTTCCCATAGGATTATAAAAATGATATATTGCAATGCTAGCTACAGTGTATTTATGCTAACTATTCTATTAATGTTTGTATGAAGTCATCAAAGTACTGAAATTCTGAATGGATAAGCTCATCATGTTGAGTGACCATGATTGATTCTTTCCTCCAAGTTGTAATGTATGCACACGAAATGTTGAAGGGTTTATTCATGTTGTAGTAAATAAGTCTATTAATGGAACCTAAAGGTCCACATCATGGATCAAGTAAAGCATAGTAGGTAGTTAGTGGTGTGATGCCTAGGGGGTATGTGACAAATAAATTTAATGAAAGTAAATTAATAATAATAATAATAATATATCATATTTTAACTTCTACCAATTGAACTTTGGTGAGCTGGGTCAACCACTCAAAATAAATTGAAATGACTATATATATATATATATATAAAGATAATTAATATAATTCCATCATCTTCATTTTAATTTATTTATTTTCAAAACCATATTAAATTAATAACTAAGAGATTTAGATCTTAGCTATTTTTGTCATTCATCCTACTACCTAAATGAATTTAAAGATAAGATAGATTTATGTTAATTTTATTATATGGCATCCAATGATAATTAATTTTTTTTCAAAATATTAATTTCAAGCTAATCACATAAATAAAGAACAATATTAGAAATAAAATTAAGTGTTCAATTATTTACACCTTAAGTGTGTGTTTAGTAACACAAATGATGTAGTAATATCCCATCCTAAAATAATATGTTTCGATAATTCGTTTATATGTAGCCCGTTATCATATATATATATATATATATATATATATATATATATATATATATATATATATATATATATAAGTCACTTTTAATGATAATATATAAGTTTTACATTTTCAATAAAATATATTATCACATGATGACAATATCTTAAATGGGAATGGGAATGTGAATTAATGCTCTTAGGAAAATTAATATTCTCAAAAGTCCAACATGAATCAATAACACATCTATATTGTTTTCTAATAAATTAGCTAATATAGGAAATAAATTTTATATTTAGATTTGAGAGCTATATAGAATAAAATTTAATCAGTAACAATATTTAGAATTCATTAACATTCATTTTTAATCTCATGTTAATCTAATTCATCATCAAAAATTTTTTTTATATATTATCAAAAAAAATTATCACCTACAACAAGGAAATATGAGGAATAGACATAGTGCAAACAAAACAATTCGTATATGGTTCCTTTCAAATGAAAATTACAAGCGACATAAATAGTTCTCATGAAATCTAATAGATTCCAAACAAGGAGAATATTGTTGAGAAAAATCTCTCAACAAAACTCCAACAACCAACAACTCAATCCTACTTATCTACTAATGTAAGCATAATTACAAGACCCCCCTTTAAGGATTACATTTACATCATTACAAAGATTAATACAAAAATTACAATTTGGTATTCACATGTCACATATGTCTGACTGGTCTTCCTCGACATTTATACCTACTCTAAAGTCTCTCCAACAATTCTCTTTCCCCACCACAATTTTCGACATTTTCATTCAACTCATTTAAGATATAATCACCTCTAACCATCTTTGATGAAGTTTTTATAATTGATGCTTCTAAATATCCTGAAGGGAAATCTCAGGCTGTATGTAGTGGACAATTATCCAACTAACCTTTCTACGCACATGGATCTCATAACATAAGTTGTAATTGATTCTCTTAAACCCTGAAGCACAACAAAAACAATCAATATATAACAAATTCATACAATTAAATTAGTGATGCATTCTATGGGCACCACAAAACGTCGAGAAACACTAATTTAATTATATTCATGTCTTCATCCATTGATTTTACAATTTTAATAAAAAAAAAAAAGTTAACAAATAAGACAAAACAAAAAACATAACAGAAAAACCAATCACATTCCATAATGACTCGTCTATTCCACTTTGTGCACTTTGAACAATTCTCTTCAAAACTGGTTCTTCCATACTATGTAGTTGAATACAATTGATGGAAAATCTAATGTCAATGAATAGTCATGCTCACAACATTCAGAAGGAAACTAAAGGGAGAATTTCACCAACGAATCCAAACCAACACCCCAAATATGCAAATAATATAACAACTATACTACTAAAAACAATTCATAATTGAAAGTCAACATTGAGATGTAGCGTCTTAGATTGCTTCCTTCCATGACCACAAAAAACTTCTTAAATCTAACATATTGACAAGCGCTCCCTTTCTTCTAGATTCAAGTATAGCATAAACAATAAGTCGAGTCATAATATTTTTGGAGCTTTTCGGGGCTTTTGTTGAAGCATCATGGCCCACTTCAGGTATCTTCAATGGTGATATCAAAATATCCAACCCAGTTCTTGAAATTGTAAACCACAACAACTTCATATTGGTGGAGAATTGTTCAAATCCCACAACACAGATGGACGAATCTCACATCTACCCTCGAAACATTCTCCAACTCCTAGGGAATCACGTGATTTCCATGATATAATCATAATTTTGGAGATAAATGAATAACTAACAATGTTTTGAACCACAAATGCACCTGATCTCAACTTTATTGAACAATTCATATTTTGCCTCTCTGTCCATTGATCCTCTATGCAGGAAATGACTCTCTCCTATGTCGTAGGATTTCATACTATTCTCCAGCCTCTCCGGATGTACAATTTCCATTGAAAAGTTCTAGCTTCAACTTCGCACAACCTGAGCTGATAACTACATCGCACTGTCTTTTGAATGGCCAACCCTTATTTTCTACAGCTACTCCTCCGGCTGGACAAAAAAGGTTGGATAAACACACAACAATATAAACAGATATTGATCTAATTTAAATTTTATTTATGTACATACTATCAATCCTGGCATGTTTTCCATCTCCCTCTGCCCTCCAATAAGAGATTGAATCCAATAAAAGCTCTCATACAAATAAATAAATATGAGGAATAGACATAGTGCACACAAAATAATTCTTATATTGTTCATTTCAAAACGAAGTTACAAGCCATATAAATAGTGTTCGTGAGATCTAACAAATTCTAAACAAGGAAAATATTGTTGAGAAAATATCTCATCAAATATCCAACAACCAACAACTCAAACCTACTTATTTAATAATGTAATAATTATTCAAAATCTAGAATCATATGAACAAATCAATGGGTAAATATTAAAATATTATTTCACCTTCATATTAATTGACATAACCCAATAATTCCATCTTATTTACTGATGTGTTAGAAAGAAGAAGAGATTTGGAAAGACCCTTTTCTAAATTTTAAATGCCTTTCAACCAAAATTCATATACGCCCCAATATCTAAAAATGTTTTTGTAGTGAAGACATGAGTATTATTATTCGTTGAGAAAATAGAAATCTTGAAGCAATTGAAAGTTGAAGATCGCATTCGCTAATATTTTTTCAAACCTCTAATCAAAGAATTTGGTTTCGAATATTCAAAATCTCACCCCTTCCTCCGAAGAGCTTTAAGTATATTTCATAATTAAATAGTATATTTCCATAATTATATTTATATGTAGATTCAATTTCATAATATTTTCAAATATGTAAGTACTCCTCTCACCAGCACTCCTTGAATGTGTAGACAAGCGTAGAAACTCGTGATAACCAATATAAAAAAAAATCTAAAAATGACATCAATGTCCTTACGATATCAAACTAAACATAAAAATATATATAATGAATTGAAAAACGCATGTACAAAATTCTTGAAAACATATAATAATATTTTTTTAACAAAAGGATATCATCGTTTTGACTTTATTATTGTTAACTTTATTATTGTTAACTATAAATGGTTAATAGCATATCTAAATTACAAATCTTAAAGAAAAAAAATTATGGCTAAAAACGTTATCCAATGAAAATGGTGTTCATTTCTAACAATTTTTTCTCTTTTACATCATTTGACATTCCCAAAATATCTCAGAGATAGAAGTTATAGTTTTTTTTTTTCTTTCAAGAGGAAAAATTAATCCAAAGTGTGAATTCCCAATGAAGTAGAAGAGAAGTTTGTGGATATTTTTATATAAGTTCTATAAACAACTACAATTTATTTGAGGTATATTATATACAACATTTTAAGATAGATATAATGTTATAGATTGAAAACTTCTTAGATAATATTTGGGTTGGATAATTTGAAACATAAGGTAACTACTAGTGGTAGTTAAGGAAAGTAAATATTTTTTTTGGTTGGATTGAATTTTTTTTTTTCTATAGGGAATATATATCTTGTCAACTATCTGCATATTAAGAATTCCAACTATTGTGCTTTTTTTGTGGCAAAGGTATTAGAGTCTTTGTCACAGCGACAAGGGTTTTTCAAACATCATCAGTTAACTTTACGGGTTAGAGTAGCATTGACAACTATTATATACAGGAAGGGCTTGTTGCTTTCCAGTCAGACAAGACAGAAGCATACAAGCGGAGAGATTATCAAATACATGAGTGTAGATGTTCAAAATGTTTCATGTTTCTGTTACTATATGCATAGTATTTGGATTTTCCCTCTTCAATTTGTTCTGGCCTTCATTATTCTATATCAAACGTTGGGCTTGGCAGCATTTTCAGGGTTGGCAGCCTCATTTGCAGTTATGTTGCCAAATTTCCCACTTGCAAAATTGCAAGAAAAATTTCAGGAGAGAATAATGGAAGAAAAATACAAAAGGATGAAGGCCACATCGGAGACATTAAAAATTATGAGGATCTTAAAATTGCAGGCTTGGGAGACAAGATTTCTTTGGAAACTAGAAATTTTGAGGCAGGCAGAATATAGTTGGCTACAGAAATATGTTTACGCATCAGCTATCACAACATGTGTTTCCTCTGTTGGACCAATATTTATCATTGTTGCAACTTTTGGTACGTGTATGCTTATAGGAGTGCCTTTGACAGCAGGGAGAATTATTTCTGCACTCGCAACCTATGGGACACTTCAGGGAGCTATGGGCATGCTTCCTGGCTTAATCCCTCAGATTGCTCAAACTAAAGTGTCAATAGATCGCATTGTGGCCTTTCTGCAGGAGGAAGAGCTGCAACACGATGGGGTAGAAAAGGTATCAAAGGAGTCAACAGACTTCGCGATTCAAATCCAAGGAGGGATATTTTCTTGGAATCCCGATTCCTCTAGTCCAACTATAAGAGGTTTAGATGTCCAAATAGAGAGAGGCATGAGGGTTGCAGTATGTGGAACTATTGGTTCAGGAAAATCAAGCCTTTTATCCTGCATATTAGGTGAAATACCAAAAATATCAGGCTCTGTTAGCTTAAGTGGTAGCAAAGCATATGTCCCTCAGTCTCCTTGGATACAAAGTGGGAAAATTAAAGACGTTGTTCTCTTTGGAAAGCAGATGGATACTATTAGATACAATTGTGTACTTGATGCTTGTGCATTGAAAAAAGAGCTTGAACTTTTTCCTTATGGGGACGAGACAGACATTGGAGAAAGAGGGTTAAATTTGAGTGGTGGACAAAAATAGAGAATACAGATTGCCCGTGCTTTATATCAAGATGTAGACATTTATATTTTTGATGACCCTTTTAGTGTTGTGGATGCACATACCGGAAAACATATTTTCCAAGTATGTTTCTCTTATCCTTTACATACTGTAGGTTTGCTGAATTAATTAGTTTTAATGTTTTGATGGAATGATGAAGCTCTACAGTAGCACTCTGTAATTCATTGTTCAGACTGGATAATATACATTGCTGGTTGTGCCACTGCAAATTCATGTCCATAAACATCTAAGAAATTGGACTTGCTTGTTATAGGAATGCATACTTGGTATTCTGGGTTCAAAGACTGTAGTCTATGTAACTCATCAAGTGGAGTTTTTACCCTCTGCTGACATCATTCTGGTAGGTTTGAATTTCTTTCATCCTGCTCTAGTGATATTAAAATTTTCAATGTAATTGGTAAAGGGACAGTGGGTTTATTGATCATTTATTGAGAGGAGGAGATAAGTGATCCATATTTTGTTGATATAAATGATATTCTTCACAGGTAATGCGAGATGGTGAAATTACTCAGGTTGGCAGATATGATGACATCTTACAATCAGGCACAGATTTTGTGGAATTAGTTGGTGCACATCAGAAAGCTTTGAAAGCTATTTCTGCTATGGAGAAATCTGAAGTGTACACATCAGAGAGATTTGTTGAAAGCTCATGTCCTGGCAATACAGCTGCAGTGAAAAATGTTACTGCCAGTGACACACTGGAGCAGTGCTGTGTTCAGAACTCAATAGATGAGAGGAAGAGGTTGAACCAGAAAACCACAAAGAAAGATTGGATAAAGAGAATAAAAATTCACAGCTTGTACAAGAAGAAGAAAGAGAGAGGGGCAGGGTAAGCATGTCGGTATACTGGTCTTACATTACTGCTGCATACAATGGTACTTTGATACCTCTAATACTACTGGCCCAAATAATAAGTCAGCTACTTCAAATATGTAGTAACCTCTGGATGACATCGGAAGCCTCTACAAAATAAAATGAGAGTTCCCCTATGAGAAAGTCCCTTTTCATTCCGGTTTATGTTGCTTTGACATTAAGCAACTCCCTGTGCATTCTTGTGAGGTCTATGCTTCTTTCATTGGTTGGACTTAAAACTGCTAATCAGCTTTTCAGCACTCTACACAGGTGTATATTTTGTGTACCAATGTCCTTCTTTGATGCAACTCCATCTGGGCGAATACTGAATCGGGTCAATTGACATTTATTGTTTTAATAGGCTAATACCTTTCCTGAGAGAGGAGGAAATCATTTGATTCTAGTGGGTCAGTAACAAGCTCTCTGTTTCTTGGCAGGCATCAACTGATCAGAGTGCAGTGAACACATTGATTCCTTCTCAACTAGGAGAATTGGCTTTTGCATTTATACAACTTTTGGGGATCATTGCAGTAATGTCTCATATTGCTTAGCAGGTCTTCATTGTGTTTATACCAGTGGGTGCAAGTTGTATATGGTATCAGGTATTCTCTATATTTCTCAATAATAATAAATACGAACTTGCAAATTTTAATTTTCTCAGAGGAAGATAAATTGGCGATAAGAGAGTTTGATTTCTACTTCAAGGTTTGTTGTAGGTAGATCCCATAATCTGATTGAAAAGGATGTTATCAAATAGATTAAGTTGCATCAGGATTCTATCATGACAACAGTTTATCTGTATTTCTTTGTTTCCATGCTTTTGGGTTTTTATAGTAATAAGAGAATTCTTGTAACTCCTATGACCTTCCTTGCATGCAGCAATACTACATAACATCAGCTAGGGAACTAGCTCGGCTGGCATCAGTTTGTAGAGCTCCAATCGTACAACATTTTGGAGAATCAATCTCTAGAGCAGCCACCATTAAAAGTTTTGACCAGGAATTTCGATTCATGGAAAGAAATCTCGAGTTGATTGATATATATATATATATATATATATATATATATAAATATATATATATAAATATATATAGATATATATATATATATATATATAGATATAGATATGAGACCTAGTCTCCACAATGTTGGAGCCAATGAGTGGCTTGGCATTCAGATGGATTTTCTGTCAAATCTTGTGTTTGCATTCTTTTTGGTGTTCCTCATTCGCTTGCCTCAAGATGTAATTAGCCCAAGTAGGTACAAAAGCACTATCTTGGCTTACAATTATTTTTCCTAAACTGATCTCAGCAGACTAGACATATTCTTTATAATGAAATATGAAAGTAAATGAAATGGCACCTTAACAGGCACTGCAGGGTTGGCAGTAACATATAGTCTAAGTCTGAACATGGTACAAGCCTGGGTAATATGGTTCCTTTGTTATGCGAAGACCAACATGTTGTCAGCGGAGAGAATAATGCAGTATTCACGAATTCCCAGTGAGTCACCAGTGATTATAGAGAATTGAAGACCAAACTCCAACTGGCCATCTAGAGGAACGATAGATCTAACTGATTTGGAGGTCAGAACTCAATACAAATAGACTCCTTTTCACGCATTCAATGCTAGTAATTTGCATGTCAGTTCATCTATAAATTTGATCCATACAATCAGGTGCGTTATGGACCACATCTTCCGCTTGTCTTGAAAGGCCTTACATGCACTTTCCTTGGAGGCACGAAGGTGGGAGTTGTGGGGCGGACAGGAAGTGGCAAATCTACTCTTATTCAATCCATTTCTCGCATTGTGGAACCAAAAACGGGCAGAATTGTCATTGATGGAGTCGACATCTCATCCATAGGCCTCCATGACCTAATATCCAAATTAAGCATTATTCCCCAAGAACCAGCAATGTTTGAAGGAACTATAAGAAATAATTTGGATCCTCTCGAAGATTGCTTGGATGATGAGATTTGGGAGGTTAGTTCTGCTTCATATTCTATAAGCATTAGTATCAATTTTAGCGCCAATTATTCTTGCCTTGAAGAATATAGATATTTCCCTGAGGATCTTGCTGTAAGTTTATTGTTTATGAATCTACTTCGATTTTGCTTGTGCTTTCAGGCTTTGGACAAGTGCCAACTTGGTGAGATTGTACGAGAAAAAGAAAAGAAACTTGATTCCTCATGTCTGTGTGTCTTTATCACATTCAATGGAAGTCCTGAAGGAGAAAAATAAAACCTTTTACAGTAGCTATTTCTGCTATTTGCTTTCCATCTTAGTGCTCATGTTTTGTTTATTTTTTGGTGTCCTTGAGACCTGCCTGGTCTCTAGGACCCCTTTTTTTAGAATGAAAATTGAGAATTGAATTTAATGGAATGATCTCTTGTACAGTGTTTGAGAATGGAGGAAACTGGAGTGTGGGTCAATGCCAGCTTGTCTGTTTGGGACGGGCACTACTAAAACAAAGTTGGATACTGGTCCTTGACGAGGCAACTGCCTCAGTTGACACTGCAACTGATGGGTTTATTCAGCAAATAATTCGCCACCAATTTTCTACCTGCATAGTCATTACTATAGCACATCGGATTCCATCTGTTATTGAGAGTGATATGGTTCTCCTATTAAAGGATGGTATAACATTTTTTAGTTGTTTATTTTCTAGTGTTTTGTTACAGTTACTATTTTTTTGGACACATTTCATTTTTAACTTACTTTGTATTTTTTTGAATCAGGACAAATTGCTGAGTATGACACTCCATCCAAACTACTCAGCAACAAATTTTCTACATTTGCAAAACTTGTTTCAGAGTACTCCATCCAATAGATATCTTAACTAGAGCTTTGGACATTGGTCATATTGGGTTTACAATAGAATGGAGAAAAATCTTCATTTCCCTAAAACTCAAGCTGGATAAATGTACAATATAGAGATACAATATAGTAGACTATGAGCTACCATGTAGGCTCATTATTTCTGATAATATTCTATATTTAAGTCCTTAAGAAGAGTTCAATAACTCCTATCAGTGACTTTGACTGACTTTGACAGTTATGATTTTTCACTTGTTATATACGAATGGAGTTTACCCTTTTTCCTGTGTAACTTTTATCACTTCAACAAGGTAATCAAGGTAATATTGGAGAACTCTAGACAACTTGGATTTGTACAGGCAGTGTAGTTGGATGTAAGGTGCCTCTAACTAATTTGTCTTTTTTTTTCCTGCTTTGATTCTATTATTTTGAGTTTCACATCTACATTTTTTTTGTTTCTATTTTAGTTCTGACCTCTATATGTAGTAATACTATGCCAATTCACATCAACATTTTATTCTCATTTCTACCAAACAAGCTATGATATACTTGTCAAGGTTCATAGGTCTTGTTATTTATAGGTCTTAATAATAAGTGATGGCTAATTGCTAATGTGTTTTTTTCCTTCATGCAATGAACCAACTCAATTTTATCCATAATATTTTGCAGTTATAAACTTTTAAAGTTACCTAATATTTCAATGAGTAAGAATTTGAGAATTCTACTATCTAACCGTCAAATATGCCCAAAAGAGGGAAAAAAATATAAGAAAAAATGAGAGATGTACAAAATAGACATAGGATTTTTGTTCTTTAAAAGCAATTTATTTTTTATTTAATTATTTTTTTCAATATTTTTTTTTTTTTTTTTGTGTAATCTTTTCTTTTGAATAATGATGAAAATATTGGTTTGAGTGGTTGTTTTAACTAATATTCAGTTTAACAAGTTTTTGTTTTGTTTTGTTTTTTTTAATTAAAATTTTCAATATAAAAAAAGATATTCTACATCAACTTCAAAAAATCTTCTAATTCACTTAGTTGAGGTAAATTTTCATTTTTATTAGAGTTAAAACTTCACTTTAGCTATGGGAGGAACTTGCACACATTTTTTTTGGCACAAAAATTAAATATGTTCTTTTAAAAAGTTTCATACTCCATTAAATGTTTTAAATTCACTGTGATAAAAGTTCAACACATTCACTATGATAAAAGTTCAACACTGACTGACAAAACTATAAAGTGTCTTTTTTAAATGAAAAGTATAAATTGTCTTGTTTAAATGAAAAGTTGTGTCTTGTTTAAATGAAAAGTTTAGAATGCACGTGATTGATTATAAGAGTGGCTCTCAAAATAAAATTGAAACTTTGAAAACAATTCCATGAAAGTACAGGGAGTTATCTCCTTTGTATGAAAGTATAGGGAGTTATCTCCTTAGTTTAATGTTCTTTCCATGCCAATTAAAATGTAATGAGGGATCATTCCAAACTTTCTATAGAATTCATACTATGCTTTCTCCCCCATTTAAGACTTTCTCATCATTACTAAGGGTTTAGGTTTTAGTGGAGTGAAATTTGGAACTTAAGACCATTGAAAGATCAAAAGTGTTAAAATTGGCAACTAGGGCTAAATTCCACCTTGGGACAATTCATTTGATGGAGATGATGATTGCATTAAATTTCACTTTATGAGAGAGACCAAAATTGATATAAAAATCATCGCATTTGGACAAGCAGAAGTGTGAGATTTTGAATTTATGCCCACACATGTGCAAATTGTTCAGGTTGGCCACATCATCATGGAGGCTCATGAAGCCCAATGGACATGACTCTTCACCCATGACCTCTCAACTCATTTGGCATCACCATCAACACTCGTATTCTTCTCTCTCCTACTCCCATTGGTTTGTACAACTATTGGGCTCTCTTTTCTCTCACACGTGTGGCACAAGTCAAGAACTGGATTTTAAGACACCTGAAGAAGTTTTCACTGGTAAGAAACCTGATGTTTCTCATTTTAGAATATATGGATGTCTTGTGTATTTTCATGTGTATAAAGAGAAAAGAAACAAGTTGGAAGCATCTGGGAAGAAAGGTATATTTGTGGGCTATAGTGAGAATTCAAAGGCATATAGAATCTATGTGCTTGGACAAAGAGATGTGGAAGTTAGCCATGATGTCACCTTCGATGAAGATATTGCCCTTGGGAAGACCCAAGATCTCCCCACTCCAAGGAAGGACAATAATGATGATCTTGTGGAAAAATAGGATGAACCTCCTTCAGATGAACCTATGCTTGATGTTGAAGGCCCAATGGATCCCATTGATCCACCACCTAGTGATACCTATACCTCAAGGAAAATATCTTTCTGGCTCAAAAATACTCTCGAAGATGCTGAAAGACATATCGCTCCAAGAGGGAAATTCTGTGAAAGTAAGAAGCCAAATAGGTATCAAGGGTACTTAGTTGCTATGAGTATTATTGTTCAATATGAGCCATGTATGTTCGAAGAAGCCATAAAACACCAATTCGGGAAGGATGCGATGAATGAGGAGTATGAATCTATCATGAAGAATGATGTCTGGGACGTGGTTCTTAGACCCAAGGACAAGTCTGTGGTTACTTCTAAATGGCCTTACAAAATCAAACATGGATTTGATGGGAGTGCTGAAACAGATAAGGCCAGGTTCGTTGCTTGAGGCTTCTCTCAAAAGGAAGGAGTGGACTATGACAAGATATTTGCACTGGTTTCCAATATACCACTATCCGATCTATTATTTCTCTCGTTGCCTCTCAAGGATGGATCCTACACCAAATGGAGGTTAGGATTGATTTCTTACATGGCTTGCTTAAAGAGGAAGTCTACATAGAAAACTTAAGGGGTTTGAAGTACAAGATCGAAGGACACACTTGTGCAGACAGAATGTTGAATTTAAAATCAATCCACATATTGTGCTCCAAACATCATTCAATTACCCTCAAAAGAGTGTAGGTTAACCACACAGAAATAACCCTGAATTTGTGTGAATAAGAAACTTCCTCAAGGCCGAAATGTAGGTGATACGTATCTGCAAAAGAAAAAAGACTGGATTTCTTTCAAGTAGGTGTCTTTCTAGGCAGAAAAAAGATTGGATTCCTTTGTTGAACTGACTTGGCCATCACCACCTAAGTCATTTTGGGCATTTTTGGCCTTCTTTTTATTATTGTATGTATCAGTAGCATTGATGTTGTTTGCTTTATCCTTGAAAGATTGCCAAAAAGAATGCAGTTACACTGGTAATGAACCTCTGACCCTGCGAACAACAAGATGACCATAAGGACCATGGCTATCAAAAAACCCCACAGAAGATTGAATCATCTAAAACAAAATCCTGTGAATGATAACAAAAGAATAATCAGAATATGAACTTTTTATTTTCAAATTAGGACAGATCAAAATTTTGCTAAAAATTGGATATCATTTGAACTGAAAAAGGAAAGGATAACTCTGAACATGAAAATGTCAGAACATTTCATTTATGAACTCTTGAGAAAATAAAATTCACAGCATAAATGCCAATGTCCAAGAGTTGCATAGTAGTCCTTGCTCCATTCATTACTAAGGGCTAGGATCCATGTCATACTAAATAGTGCATGCACATTGTTGTTAGGGCATACATGTAGATTGCATACATGTTACATTCGACATTCTAAATAAGTACCCTCTTACATGAGGAACAAAGTGATGTTTATTTTATGTTCAAAACCACCACCAAATAAGAGTAACTAATTCAAATATAAGCTACCAAACCAGTTTCAAATTTCTTGTAGCAGCTAACTACATAAAATTATACATATAAAAAGCTTACCATACAAGTACTTATCCAGAATAAGAACCACGCGATGACTGGTTATTTAGAATAAATGCATGAAGTAGACCCTGAGCTGAATGGGTTTGCTCTGGAGTACCAAATATTCAATCACTTCATATGATTGTGGTCTCACTTCAAGTAAGTTAACTTTTTCACTTGCTATTTGTAGAAGGTAAATAAGATCTTGTTGATGAATATACTCATGAGAAGAGCTCTGAGACGATGCAGATACAATAAAGGATTGACCAAATCAAATCAGAAACCAAGAAGATGGTTTGAACAAATGGACAACCAAGTGGCTTGTGCACATATTTAGAACTCACAATGTCTGCCACCATTGAACATTCTCTCTTGTCAATAATCCTAACAGGGAAATTTGAGCAACACCCTTCCCTGAATTTGCGATAAGAGGTGCAATGGCATGCTCAGTTATGACAACTTCAACTGTTGTTTTAGTAACAAGCCCACCAATTGATCTGATACACACAATGAGTGAAAATGAGTCAATATTACCAAACACTAATAAGGATAACTTGAAACTACAACCCGAAAACTAATTAAAGAGATATTGATCTTATCCATACATTCCAGGTCCTTTTGGCCCCCCTTGTTTTCTTGCTTTCTCTTCATACTCGGGTAGATTCCTTAATGATGTCAAATTTGCTTGAACTGTGCAACAATAAGATAATTGTTGGGAATACTTTCTGTAACCTAATTGTTGGCCATGTATGTATCAATGTTGTTAGACAGTAAAAAACAGAGTTTCCTTAATGATGTCAAATTTGATTGTTGTGCAACAATAAGATAATTGTTGGGAATACCTTCCGTAACCTAATTGTTGGCCATACATTCTGTAAAATAATCTAATAAAAATAATAAATAATTTTCACAAAACCGCTATTCTTGATCTTGATCATTTTTGTTGCAAATTGAATTGCTTGCCAGTGTTAAATACTTACAAATGGAAAAAATATAGAATAGTGAAAATGATGAGCACATTTATATCACAATTTGCGACCTAAAACCAGAGAACCCATGTTTAAAATTTAAAAGTGATAGATTGTGAAGGAAATAAATAAAACATAATTCCAATTATAACAAATTAGCTGTAAATTTTTTTGTCGTGGAAGATTTATTTGCATAATGAAAAAGGCAATATGGAGATTCCAATCACGTTCCAAGGCCTTTTAAAATGTGGATGTGACAAAAGGTTGTTGTGGAAGGTTTTGTGTTTTTATATGGGAAATTTCTTGATCATTGTATATAACCCTAATGTTGATAGATATGTCTACTAAGTGGTTCGAGTTAACGGGGCATTGATTTGAGCGTTCAATATAATTTTATTCTTTAATCAAAGTATTCTTTTTTTTGTATTTGTGTTCTTCAATTTATGCCTTATGGCGTTTCCTTTGCAACATCTGTTCAAATAGTATACAACATTTAAGATAGATATAATGTTATAGATTGAAAACTTCTTA